>VUQK01009529.1:41056-55347 GCA_015106715.1 Bujurquina vittata | reverse complement strand
CGAACCACCAATCTTCCGATCAGTGGGTGACCTGCTCTACCTCCTGAGCTACACCCACCCAGAGAGGGGAAGACACTTAGTAAATTTGCCGCAGGTCAGAAACAAACCCTGGCTTACATGGTTGCCTGCTTAACCGCTGAACCACCTTGGTGCCCCAAGTAACGCAATATTTAAAATCCCTATATGTCACCAAATAACCTAACTCCACTAACTGCATGTCTTTGGACTGGGGGAGGAAGCCAGAGTACCCAGAGAAAACCTACTCAAACACGGGGAGAACATGCAAACTCCACACAGAAATTTCAGTGAGGTGTTAACATGACCACACCACAGAATTGATTCAGAAGTTAAACTTGTTTAGTTGAAGTTCATAACTATTCTAGTAAACGAGACAGCAGTAGTAAATACGTGAACAGGCTTCAGAGTATACAGACCCTCTCTGGTTCCTGAACTGTTCACAAATTACAACTTGGTTCTACGACAGTCCCATGTTTGTTCTTTTAATCCTGCACGGCCATCAGCATCTTATTTTACTAAACGATACAGGCTAGACATAAGCAAATACAAATTTACTATTTATCAGAGTGGCCTGTTCAAAAATAGTTTTTTGGAGGAGAATCTAGCACTGATGTATACCAGGAAATTAAAATGCTCAACTGCGTCAGTAACAAAAATATAATGGTGGCCTTTCGAGGCTTCCCTCCCTCGTCAGTTTTATGTGTATAAAGCTCGCCAGATGTTTTTGACAAAGACCTCTTCATTTGCACCATTTCACGATCCATCTTTTCTGTACATTGTCTCATCAATCCATCTTTTCATCATAATAAATGAGAGAATATGTATCTAAAGTGTTGAACTCTTCTTAGTAACTTTTTACATCACTCTGCTCAGACACCTACATTATTTTTCTTCTTTGGGGTTTCACTCTAATACACTCTTGCCCACATTCAGTCTTACATAATACAAGAATTAAAATAATGGAAAAAGTTTTTCTTTCTCATTAAATCTGCTCTTTTTTTCATCTCAGTCTTATTCTCTGCGTTTTGCCATTTCAAAATTGATTACTTCTCAAGATAAATTATAAATAGTAGCAGGCAGCATCTCGTATTGCGTGTTCTTTTATCCATTTTTATATTATATTGTTCACATTCTGTCACTTTCTTTCTAATCTCATCTTTTTATTTATTTATTTCATTCTTTCAGCACACTCCTCTTCATTTTGGTCACTGTTACACCCACTTCTGCCTGAAGTATAAGTTGGACATTATAACAGTAATTCTATATGTTTCGACTATAGCTGCCAACAATGCATTTTTTTTTTTTTGGTCTGGTTTGATGTTGGTTGGTATGTTAAGATTTTTTTGCATATTTAAAGAACAGAATTGTGAGGAAATTCAGCCAACTGTAAGCAGAACAAAATCTTCACAAAAGTGTTGGAAACCAAAGCTAAAATCCGGCCTACTCCAAAAGAGTATTAAGACTGATGGTGGGAAAGCTAGTTAACTAGCTGTTAGTTGTCAAGTTACAGGTAAACCACTTTCACTATTGGCATTACTGTTACGGTCCTTCATTGTTTATTGCAATGTTTATGGTTTTATTGTGTTTCTAATTTTGTTTTATGTTCTTATGTTTTATAGTATTTTATTTGATTTTTAATTTGCTTCATGCCCTGTCAAGCTTTTTGGTCAAAGGCTGTTGTTTTAATATGCTATACAAATTGATTGATTGATTGATTTATAAAGGAGCACAGATTTTAACCAGCGATGCACTGATTTGCAATTTTCTTTGCTAAGTCCAATTGTTTTTGTCTAAGTGTGACTTGCCAATACTTAGGCTGACCGGCCAGTCACCAGTCTGAGCTAATAACACTGGAAATTGGACAGTTCTGGTCCTGCATCTCTAGTTTTAATCCTTAATTCATTTTAGAGGCAGAGAAGATATAACACTATCAGGCTAACTTTAAAAAAAGGTCCTCCTAAGGGAAATCAATCTTATTGTGAATACTGTAAGTAATGTGACTTTGTTTGTTTTCTCTGCAGTATACAATGCAGTGGGATTAGCAGCCTATGAACTGTTTGACAATGTGGATTTTGACCAGTGGTTCAAGAATCAGCTTCTTGGAGAGCTACAAGTCAGCCATCACAGGTATCCTTTTTATTGTTTTCTCTACATGTTCTGTATTTTTTACATTTTTTTAATTCTATTTTTTTTAACATTAAAGCATGCACTTGTGGGGAAAAAAAGAAATACCAGCTGTAACTAAATTAGAGGTTGAGCACTTGACCATGAAATGTGTTTCTGGAATTTCATCCTAATTATTACTAGATACAAAACATTTCACAATAAAACACATTTTTGGCCCAAATCACCAGTGGCTTCACAGAGAGGAGACACCATGTTTAAGTTATTTAATAGCCTTCTATAAGGATTTTTTATATGGTAGTTACATATGTGGAGGGGGCAAGAGTACCTTTGCCTTTATCACATTGAGCCTTATCAGTCTTATTCACGCTTGACACAATAACAGTGAAGCAGTTTAGTAGTTATTTTACACTGGCTGTTTTACTGTATGCAAGCTCAATTTCAGTGTCTGTTTTAAATAGTTAACACTCTTTCCAGTGTACTTAAGTTAATTGACTGTTAACCTCTCGCCAGCTATTTCACACAGCCTGTAGCACAGTGAATGCGAACACAAAGTTCAAAGTAACTAACATTTGGAATGTTTTTTTTTTTTTGCTGTCATGGTCATATTAACAACTGCGGCTTGTGTTCACAAGTAGCAGACAAATGTGGACAACATCAGCACTCAAAAGAAAAATAGCGTTTTTATAAAACTGGGAAAGAATTCGATAATGGCTCCACAGGCAGTCAGCTCATGTTACAACGAGTTGCTAGATAGACAGATTTAAAAGGTGTTAGAAAAGAGGGACACTGGCCAGAAGTGAGATGGCGTGAGTGAAATAAAGAACAAAGAAGTGCCCTACTCTCACAGACCCCAAGACAATCAAAGCAAAAAGCCTGGAGCTCTCAGAAGGTCGGTCACACAGGGTTGGTGCTGACGTCAGAGTGCAGAGTATCTGATGTCATGGTGGTTCTGCTCCCACACTTTGCAGGTGCAGAAAACCTCCACTTTTACTGTTTTTTTTAAATCTCTTTAAAATTGAATCCAGTCTTTGACTGTCCAAAGCTTTACTTAATTTTTAACCTTTGACCAAGATGAAGAAATGATGCAGAATGCAGTTTCACTCTGAAGGGATTTTGAATTTGGAGAACCATGAGAAACAAATAAAGATGTGTAAAAAACGTCAAATGCCAGTTCTGATTATTTCTCAATTTCTTGTGCACTCGTACTAATACAGACACACACATTTTGCTCTTTCAGTGCCGTCTAGAATGTAAAATTACCACTTACCAGAAGACATTCAGGCCGCAGTTTACCAAAGATTAGCATTACAAATGCGTTATCTAAATAAATTTGAAAAGTTGTCAAAGTCCTCCCTCCTGTTTCTGAGTTATATTATTTATTAATGACCAGAAAATAGTTATGCACAAGATTACACAGTGAAATACGATATCCATAATATCTGTTTTTAAAGATTATTATATCTTGGTGGAAGCGCTCCCCTTGTTCCTCTGAATATGCTCCCATGTTCTCCTTGAAGTTGTTAAGGTGAGCATCAAGGATGTGGACCTTAAAGGACATTCTGCAGCCCATCTCACCAGAGCTTTTCACCGAGGCTTCAACCAGTTCCACATATTATCAGCCTTTTTGTTGCCAAGAAATTTTTGAAGAGAAAACCGCTTGAAAAAAGGTTAAAACCTGATTACCGGTAATAGGCTCATTTATTGGTACCCCTGTTAGTTTCAAAATATTTTTATTTTTATTTATTTTCATCTATTTATTTATTTATTTTAATTCACTTTTTACTCAAGATTCTGTATTTAATTTACCATGAGAAATGTAATTACTTTTCAACTTGAAAATTATTAAAAAAAAAGAAAAAAGGTTAAAACCTAAATCAAAACCACTCACTGGCCTTATATGGGAAAAATGACAAATTTGTTAAATCATTTTCCGAACCACAAAAAGCAAGGTTTTGGGATCAAAAGTGTATTTATTTTTTTTTTAGTTTGTTTACATGTACAGAAGTCAAAAAACATAGTTTAAACACAAAGACAAGACAAAAGTGGAAATTTGTTACCAAGTGTTATGTCAAAGAATAATAGACCTTCAACTTTCTGTATGTGTAAAGTCATATTTTTTCCTATTAGATTTTGTCTTAAATTTTGTCATAATTGGCGTATTCATTCTTGAGTTGTGACCCAAATGATCTTTTGCAAGGTCACAGTAGCCACTGTCACCAAAATCTTGAAATTTCATCCTTTAGTCCAGTTAAATGTTTCTCCCAAACTTGAAGAAAATTGTTGAAGGCATTCCCAAAGATAGCATATTAATAGTAGAGAGAGGGGGGGCATGGAGAGGCACAACTTGAATCTGAAAACACAGTGCCTCTATCTATAGCTGTTACTGGTGTGGGGGCATTAAAATTGAATACGAATGCAAAATTGAAATTAAAACTGCAAAGTAGAACAGTAATTAGAAGTAATTGGTAAGAAAACGCCTTTTGGCTAAGGCTCAGGAAACATGTCATCTGTGGTGCTCTTCAGCTGCTGGGAGATGGAGTCTCATTGTTCTTCTTGCACTCCTGACTGAGATATCAAAGCAGCGGACACTGGCATGCCTACCCAAAGCAGCGAGACACTTAAAAATTGTCATAAATTTTACAAAAGGTTTTTGTGGACTTGTTTTTTAAAAGACTTTTCATGTTTCACGATGATAGTAAAATATTGGTACACAATGGAACAGCCTGATAATTGTTTGCAATATAAATGATTAATTATTTGCTTTAATCTCCTCAATGTGAATGTGATCATGAAATTATACCACTGACCTTAACTATCAATCAATATTCCAGACTCATGGTCTCTAGAGACAAACCAAATCATATAAAACATATTTTAGCTGTCAAATGTCTTTTTTTTATGATAGAGATGCTCAAATTCAGTAAAGCCAAGGTTAGTCACATCGAGGGCACTGGATAAACTTCAACTCTAATCGATTCCTCTGTTATGGTGTGTAACTGAAGCTGTTTTTCTGTCACGTTTCCCACAGTACTTTGAAGGGTGTTCTGTATTGGGAATGTACATTCACTACAGATGGTTTAAACAAGGACGTCAGCCAGCGGAACACAGCCTGCTATCTTTCCACCCCTTTCTACCTATTTGATCCCAAACCACTTTTTAAAGACTCATCATTTGCAGTATACTTGCAACACTTTATTATGACTGCAATCCAAACACTTCTAAATCTGTGTGATCTGCAGGGTTTTTGATATATAGTGGATCTGAGCTAGTTATTTTATATAGTAGATCTCTATGATATACGCTCTGTGTCCATAAAGTTAAAAATCCATGTTCCATACAGTGGAGGCCTGCGTTTGGAAAAAGTTGTCACCGCTGTGGCACTTACTGAACGACAGAGCCGTCGTGCTCTTGGTATCAAAGCTAACCAAGCAGACATTAGTGCTTTGCACAGCTCCCCAAGGTTTATAAGTGGAAGTTTTTTTTTTCCCCCTTTCCGATGCTGCTTTGAAGTTCACCCCAAAGGTGTGTAGGTGGATTTGATACTGCTGGATTGGGGGACCAGATCATGAAGTGTTCTATTGCAGACTTGTAATTACTTGTTAGTGGCCTGTGCCACCTGACTTATGTCTGCTTTGTTCAACTTACTCTGATTTGCTACATTACATTACAAGTATCACATCTTTAAAATTTTCTAATATTCCTTTCTGTCACAGAACAGCAATACTATTAATATTTGATACTTATAATTAATATTCACTGTAATAATTAATTGAAGTCTATATTTGTGCTTATGCAAATTATATTGAATGACCCACTTCTTTTGCAAAGCTAAAGTGTTTATTTTTCTAGTGACTGATTGTACAAACACAGGCAATTAAAATCCAAGGTTTTTAGAGGATTTCCATTTCAGGTTTCCATGCATGTCTAAACTACTGTGCAGTGTACCATTTTCCTTCCCTTACTAGCCACAACTACCCAGTTGAGCAGAGTTTCACTACCACTGTTGTATTCCTACTGCTTTTTCCATGCCACCAAACCCCCCTTTTTCTTTTTTAGTAGCTTCATACACTTGATTTGGTGTGAAGCATTTAGATAAAAGACAAGAAAAAGGGGAGGGGGGAACTCGTTAGGAAATTGAGGGTTTGCTTCCGCCATGCTGTGTCACATTCTGCGTTGCAGTATACGCACACACACACACACACCCACACGCGCACACACACACACACACCACTGAGTACAGCATAAAAATGTATCTGCTATAATTTTCCTATAATAATACCAGATAAAACAGCATCAACATAGCTGAAATAGTGCTCTAACTTGGCAATATCTCACAAGAAGCAGAGGGACAATAATGTTTGGCATTTGCAGACGTCATATTCAAAGCAGGTTTTCTGGCTGACACACTTGCTCGATGCACATTTGTCACTGTTACCAGAACATTCCCAGATGCTGCACTGTCTGCCTTCCTCAGTCCTCTGGGTATTCATTGTTGCAATGTTTAATATAGCATGCATATTGTGATGGCCACAGTTTTACATACAGCAGAATTTCACAGTTTTTCAATAATATGCTCACATGATGAGTACAGTTATAAATACAAGTAAAGCCTGTTTCTGTGCAAATATCATTGCAATAGCTGAATCAATGTTTTTGGCAGAATTCAATCGTAACTGAATGCCTTTCACTCTCAGGATTTTTTGTTTTTTGCTTGGTTTCAGATTACCTGTGCCCGTTACCGTATTAGGTTGCTTCTTTAGATTTTAATATATTCTTTAGATAATATTGAGTCACATGTTGTGTCACTCCTAGTTTTGCGTCAATTCATGGGATACAGCTCTAGAATCAGTATAACTATTTGGGGTCTAATGGTACACAAAATTTAAGGTTCAGCGTGAGCCCTGGATTTGGAGCCATAAATTGGTGCTTTAAAATTTTTTTTTTAAAAAGGATTTTCATTATAGCCAAGCAAACAAGGCTAAGACACTTCATTTGTTTTCTTAAAAATGAAACACTTAATGTCAAAACATCTTAATGTGTTAAACATATTTCTTATTGTCACTAAGAAAACATGTTTTAACTCTTTAGTGGCCTATTAAAAATAACCAGACACTGATCAGAAACAGCATTCCAAGATTTAATAATATCTTTGGTGCTTGTGTGACACCACCAGCAGAAGGCAGTAGGCGGGATTTTTTTAATTTAACTTTTATAAAGTAACCTTACATGAAATCAATATACTTGTGCATGTCAAGGACGCCTCAAGGGTTGCTTCTCATTCGACAGGTTTATTGCATTTAGGTTTTGACAGCTGAACAACGTACATTTTAATTTGTCTTCAAATAATTTGTTGTGAATTGTAATGGCTGAATGGTACATCACCCTCCATCAGATGCTTCTGAGTGTCTTCATCATCCAGTACAAGCTAGGTTCGTGTTTATGGATTTGTTTGCACATTTTGTAATCTTTGCACTTTCAGGTTGAATGTTTCATGGTGGGTTTAGGCACTAGATAAGTCTGCCTGTATCACTTGGTGTGAAGTATCAGCAGTATAAGTATTCACACCGAATCTGTCGGCAAAGCTGCTGTGTGTGACTTGCACCTATGGCTAAGCCTCAGGCAGCCACTGAGTTGTTTGTCACTATTTGGCATAATGACTATACAGATGCACATTGTGTACAGACAAACTTGAGCCCTCATGAGAAACAGTACTTTGATTTTTGACTTGCTATCACTGTTTTCCTCCCCTTTCTGCCTCAGCCAAAACAGGTGTCTTACCTGTGATGAGTCATAATGCCTGACAGGAACAGAGGCGAGAGGGAGGCGTTTTGAAGCTTATACACATTCACAACTGATACATGACTTGTACTTGGACATAATTGAGAAGTTTTCTTTTAGTGTTATTTACGCGGACATCTCAGCTTAGCCTGAAGTAACTTTTTCTGTAACCTAAACAGATATGATTTAGGTGTTCTTTTATTTTACTCTCAGATTTTGGCAGCATAGAAGGCTCTGAAACAATTTAGCAGTTTGACACTGCCTTTTCTGGCTTGATATTTTTGTCTGGAATTTGAAAACACTCATGGCTAACCACTTGTTTTCTTTTAACACTTCTTTGTGTTCCATTATTTCTGGTATTGGAATTAGGTTTGTATCAAGAATAGGGTCAAGTTTCAGAAAAGAATCCCCATCAGATTGGGCTTGTTATTTTTAGCTCGACTGTTTCGAAGAAAAAAAATCAGGATATTGTTATTGTCTTTTGTATCTACTCCCATTGTGACTTACACGCTCTCCCAACTGGTGCTGAGTATACTGACCTTTGCTTACAGTGCTGATGCTGAAATCTACACAGTCGTGCTGTAGAATTAGCATGAATACCTTTTCATTCATCAAAACCTTAGACCCAGACAGAATCACTTTTTGACCCGGCGTAAAAGAGGGAATACTAAACAGACATTTTGTGTGCCACTGTGTAAGAGGGTCTTCATATTCTCAGACTTGGAACTACTTACTATAAATTACCCCTTTCATGCTGAGGAAACTGGGTTTTCCATTTACATGGCATTAAGAAAATCAAGTTTTACATAAACAGCAGAGATAACACTAGATGTGTTCATAAACATAAAGTATGAAATAAACATGCAACATCCAAGTCATCTATTTTACATATATTTGGCCTCAACAGTGCAAAATGTCCACAGAAAAGAGGTTATTTTTTCTTGCAATGAGAATGTAAAATTCCATTGGGCTCATTTTTGTCCATGGATTTCCTTCCCATGGGGTTGCCAGAATGATGAACAGGGTTCCTGACAGCTGTGTGAAGTTGTGGAGGAGGAAACGGCTTTAGCATGGATGAATCATGTCTGACCTTTGACAAATACCTCTGTCAACCTGCCTGTCCATCTGCTTCTCTAATCTTTTCTTCCACTTTCCCAGTGCACTAATAATAGACTGTACCACCTGTAATCTCCCCAGCTGAAGCAGATATTTAGTATTATTTTTTCCCCCACTCATTTATGCACAGAAGCAACATAGCCCTGGAAATGTGTAATCTGTTAGTCACTTCAGCTGTAGCTGTGAATGACTCATTAACATGTTTATTGTAATGTCAGAAATAATGCTGGCAATTGTAAGGACTTGTTTTTTGTATACTCAAGTATAAAGTTATATAAACACTCAAACATTTTAATACAATATGGAATAATATAGTGTTTTTGTTTGTGTGTGTCTCAAACAAACGGTCACCAAATCAGGAAATGACTTCCTTATATGGCTCCTCCGTATCCTCTGTCAATCATAAGTCTGCAGATGTAGTGTAGCCCAAGCTCTGTTTGGTAATTCTGTGCCACAAATAATCAAAAACCAAATTACCATGTGTACACTTTAGCAAGATTTTAAAACTTACTCTTACCAGTCTTGGTTCATGATGCCATCTCATCATCATCATCTTGTGTGTGGTGACACTGCTGTTGTAGCAGTGGTGATGGAGTCAAAGGAACATTTGTCTCAAAACTTTTCTGAAGTCTGTGTTGTGAGCCTCATGCATCTCCTTCCACATTGGCAACTTTTCTGGCTGGTTCCTGCTCCTGGATGCAGGCAGACTCTTTTTAATTAAAGCCCATGTCAGCGCCTGTTGATGCCTGGATGTGCCTGTTGATGCCCAATCATATGCGTGTTTATCCGTTAATTAAATGCTTGCCCTTAGACTTACTCCAGTATTGAAATTGATATGGAAATGTCACTAGGTCCAAAATACTAATAGACTGTTATTGAGACTGTTGTGGAAAATAACTACAGTTCAAATATGAAGCTGCAATCTTGTTAGATTAATGAAAAGCAGTGCAAGTCTAACAGGGTAAAAATCACTGTACTCTCAGGACTTTAAGGATTACCGAATACATCAAACATTAGCAATAGCCACAGATTTTAATTGGTGTGAGTGGTATGGTGTGATAACAGACAATCACCACATGCAGTGCCACACTTATCTCTTTGTATCAATGATGCTTGCATTTTGGTTTATTGAAAGGTGCTTGAATTCTCACATTGCCTGCTGATTGCCATTGGCCTGGGCATGTCCGCTCTCATAATGGAACCATCACATGCTAGTGTCTCCACAACATCTTGTAGAAATCTGAGGCTACCTTTGTTTTACTTTAAAATTCTCTGATGGCTAGTTTTGCATTCTTTGACTTGGTAGTTTCTAAGAGCCATGCTGTGCTTTTGAACACCATAAGCATTTAAATGTAGCAGGCATGATCAAGTTTACATGGCTATATATTTTTAGATCAAGCCCTTCTGCGTGGTTTTGTGCATGCACGCTAGGGTTGGGAGATTTGCTTTATAGTCCAGTCATTCTGTTTCCCCCCTGTGGCATCGCCGATGACTAATAATGTTGCTGCTGGGTGCCAGAGGAGCATGCCATCATGGTATCCCTCTGTATCCAATCAGTGTCTCTCTCTCTCTCACTCACTCACACACGGGTAAAAGACAAACTGGTACACCACTTCCAGTACGAAGAATGTTTATCAACTCTGCCCCCCGTGTAAAATAGCTGTCCTATCGCTCCTGAGCTCTTCATCATAGCCCCCCCCACAACCAGCTGAGTTTTTCATTTGGGGAGGGGGGCAAAGTCAAGAAGACAGTATTCTGTAAATTCAGTCTCATTAAGATCAGATTTAAAAATCAGAACTATCTTCCTATTTGCTCTCATTTGATGGTGATTATGATGGATCACTGTCACATCCAATGGGGAAATTTTAAAAAAAAGCCTTGATTGGTGAGGTTTTGCCATTAACCCGCGACCATCATCGATCCTTGACATCATCCTACATCAGCACAACTCTAATGGACACATGCAGTGTTGTTTTCCATTTCTACATCTTGAGTCATACTGTTGTTTAGCATCTTCTGGCTGGTGGCCCAGGCTATGATCTCTGGCGCCCTGTGGATATTTGACAGGAAGCCAACAATGGTGTCACTCCCTATCCTCATCTCTGTCTTCCCTTGTCCTTCCAACCCTATCATTACTGTCAAGGTGGTCCTTAGACATAAAAAAAACGAGCAGATACTGGCACAGGCTTACTAAATATAATTGGCAAGAAAAAAAATTTACTTCCAAGCATGCAGTGCCTTGCGATTTAGACGTGCAGCTTAGTTGTGTCACATAACCACTCACAACGGAGGTACTTTATTTATTATTTTTTTAATATTCTAGTTTTCTAACTAGGCCAGTTCACATACTTGGTTATTAGTCACAGGTTTCACTGTCCCTCTGGCTTTCAGTCTCTTGCTAATATTAATTCATCCAAATAAATGCACACACAATAGACTCATTCAGAAATAATACAAAAAACTTTTTACTCCCCCAATTTCATTCTTTGGATTTGCTTATGAATACGTAAAGGGTTATTTATCTACAGAATTTAATTTCCTTTATAGTATTAATAATATCTCTGCTCTTCACATGCATGTAGACATGTTTATAACCAGACTGTTGTCTACATTGGACATAGCTGTAGGGTGTAACAAAGGAACAGTGAGAGCACAAATTATAGAATGGTCCCCAGCATATAGGAGGCAGCCATAAAAAATATCCCAGAATAAGCTATAAACAATGACAGCATAGATTTCATCATTTGAATAGCCTCAGTAGTTTTTTAATGGATCCTTAATTACTACTGTGCATTCACATTATTGTTATAAGATTATGGAGCCAGCTGGTTAATTTCTCCATATTATGCTATAATTGAAGAGTCCAGACTAGTCATCTGTTAAAGTTTTTCTCTGCAGCTAGAGGTTACCCCTTTCCATTTCTCTCTTTCAGGTACAAGTTGATTCGCAGACGAGTCATCTGGCTAATAGGACAGTGGATCTCTGTCAAGTTCAAATCTGACCTTCGACCTCTACTCTATGAGGTCATCTTAAGTCTCATGCAGGATCCTGACTTGGTGGTAAGGCAGTTACAGATTAAACTGCTTATTATGATGAGAGTGCTGTGTTCTTATAAAAAAAACAGAAACTCCCATTCAGTTCATAATGACCGAAATAGGCTGTTAGTGAAAGTGCACAGTCGGCTACACAAATAGTTTTCTGCTTAATAGTATGGAACCATAGCTAATGTGCTGCCATCTTTCTACATAAAAAAAGCCAAACGTAATTACAGTTTGGTTTTTTTCCCATCTTTTTTCTCAGCTTACTACTTTACATTTTCTTTTATATTTCTTACAAAAGATAAATCAATGTTGTATTGAAACCAATTCAGTTACTCATTAACACTTTATTTTGCTTTGGCCTTGAAAAACCCATGAGGTTGATATGCCACTGTCATTTCTGTTGAAATTACATTTAGCATTTGTTAGGTTTCCTGCCCCATGCACTTGATTGTTGTCTTTTAAAAGAACGTAAATGCAGTAATGTGATGATGTAATCAAAGCTATCATTTAAATATTTAAACTGCAAGCAGCTAGGGTTCGGCTTGCTCAAGAGGTAGTAGTTAAATATCATTTCTTGTGTGCAGGAGCCGACACTCACAAATCACCTGTCATGTTGTGATATATGATGTGTAGAACACAATGGAAATTTCATGTATGTTGGGTAAAGATCATTGCATGGGACTGGTTTCCTGTTTCCAGTAGGTGGCCAGTAGGACTACTCACTGTTAACATGTAGATTTATTTGTTACTGAATGTAGACTGTAAATATACTGTGCATTTGACTTTCAACTACTTTGTGTTAAATATTGATACACTGCCACAGCATCAGTGTACAATGAAAACTCAAGCTCTTATCCAAATTTTAGGTGGCGATGAACCTTGTAGGAGTATCTTATGAAAGTACAGGAAGCTATAGGTCCTATAGGTGACTACTTTGTTCAGACCAGGACTCTAACAAAGTCTGAGAAATTGGGCAATTTGGCCATTCAAAGGCTTTTAGTTTAGACTGACTAATTTGAAGTTGCTTTGCTTAATTCTCTTAGAAGAGTTTGTTAAAGTGCACTTCAAATGGTAAGCATTGATCAAATCTAGATTCAAAGGGGCTCACTTCTTGTGGAGCTGAGGGTGAGCTTCTGTTCGTTCAGATAAAAGGAACACAGTCATGCACATGCAACAGGTCCTAGCAGCTGTTTTGCAGGTCAGGATTTCACATGATTACACAGGTTGTTGCAAAAGCTCAGACTTTTCGATTTGCTTTATGGGACAGAAATAGGATCATATCAGATTCTGCAAGGTTTGTTTTTACATCAAAGGGCACAGCTCTCATTTCAAAGATATTTACTGATGGAGAAAGTTGGGTCTATAGCTACGACCCACATATCAAACAACAGTCTTTGCAGTGGAAGAGCCTGCAGTCTCCTTGACTAATGAAGGCGCATCTGGTCAGGAGTGTGACCGGGAGCATGCTTGTGGTTTTCTTAGACAGTCACAGTGCTATGCCAAGTGCTGAACTCTGCTGTAATGTCCTCAGTTGTCTAGGGGAGAACAAACCATCAAAACAATTGCAGCTCCCACAACTCGCACTCACCCAATTTGCTGCCTGCAAAGTAAAAATACTGAACGTTGTTTTATCCATGATTTCAGCTTGCAAGCAAATACATTTATTAGTGCAAACAAAATAGAGATCATTTTCCATCTTTTTTTTTCTGTCATTGATGACACACTATGTAATTCAATGGCAATCTATTATTGCAAGTCAAGTTTAAGCACAAAAGTATCTCTTTAGGAGCCTGCACCATATTGTCAATAAAATTAAAATTGAAAACTATTTTCCACCTGAGATGTTGTGTCTTGGGTCAAGCTTTTTAATCAGTTGCTTAAAGTCCTCCATTATCACCATGTGACTACGTCAGTGCTTACCGTTAGCACTTCCTGTCATATGGAGTGAAGCTAGCAAGAGCTTCAGTGATATGTCATTTGTTTACATTTAGGCTTCACATCATCAGCTGTTAGTCTCTCCTTCTTAGCTTAGTTGTACTCCAATGTGTTTTTACCTCAAGTGGTGGAACATATTTGATTTTTCCATGTTTAGTAGGAACTGCTTTCTTGCATATTTTGTCAGGTATTGTTCTTGGAGGTAGTTGAAGTAGCTCCCTTTTTACAAAAATAATCATTGTACACTGACCCGCTTTTCCTCGCACAAACATGCTC
>VUQK01009529.1:15795-32950 GCA_015106715.1 Bujurquina vittata | reverse complement strand
ACACCCACATAAATGCAAGAGAGAGCATATTTAGACCAAATTAATGTCATGCTATCAGTAAAACAGAGCTGACAGTTCTGAAATGCTACTTTGTATCCTCTGCCTTCAAACAGATTAATTCCCATGCTGCACACACAAAGTCCTGTTTCAACACTTTTGAGGACTTTTAAAATGCATCTTAAGCCTAACCATAACCAGTACTTGCCTAATCTTAAAATAACTTAAGCTTACACTAATCTTAACTTTACCACGACCTATTACTAAGTCTTCACCTTAATATTTGATCATTTGTGTAATGGGGACTTGCTTTGTAACCCCAAAAAGCAACTGAGACCCCCAAGTGGAACTGAGTCCATGCACACATCAATGGCATCCTCTCATCAATGCCCTCTTCCAAATGATGTTGTGATCATATTGAATATACAAAGTGGACGAATAAAGCTTAAAGTGAAAGACTGCTTAAAAAGGGCATGGTGTCAGATGGTGGTTAAGTTTTCATCAAGAGAAGTTTGAGGCCGTGGGTGAAGAAGAAGATCAAGGGTAAAAAAAAAAATGTTTCAGGAGGCAGAATCCATAATTTAGACCAAACATGTTTTTTGGCACTAGAAGTGATAACTTTAAGTGATTGACCTAATGTGTGTTTATGCATGTGATGTGTGTGTGTGTGTGTGTGTGTGTTTACTTGTCTTTGCCTTTGTCAGTAACTGCACTGACAGTTTTGCTTAAAGGCAGGTTGCTTTCTGCCTTTTATGAAACAAACTTTGAACTGAACTTGGATGGCTTTATTCTTGCCACTTCAATAGCAGTTATTGTTTGAGAGACTTCAAACAATATACACACACACACACACACAGTGTGTAATGGTTGTGGGTGTGTGTGTGCGCGCGCATATACAGTATATGGATATGTACACGTGTGGATGGATAGATGGTGAGGAACTTCTCATTTCTTAGACACATCCTGTGGTCATGGAAAATATATTTGAGTTAAGAACTGTTCCGTGCATTGTTACAACCTGCTCGGATAGTGGGGAACCACTCAAATAGCGAAAGACAGGTTCAGGGAGTGAGATACATTTTCACACACGGAGTGGCAATCACAGTGTACAGACCATAACCCCATTGAGTAATTCTGGGATGTGCTGAAGACGACTTTACACAGTTATCTGAGTCTTCCATCATCAGTACAAAATCTTGAAAAGAGATGTTTGTTTGGCTCAGTGCGTGAACAGGTGACCATATGCCACATGCCCATAGCACAGCCGGACCAGGTTTGTGTCTGACCCATGGCCCTTTGCGCTATCTAGAGCTGAATTTGTATTGAGCAGTGTTTTTTCTTACAGTCAAATCCAGCATTATATTTTTGGTAATGTACCTTGAAAAATGGGTTTGGCTTTTAAAGTCTTCATCTGTGCTTTCAATAATACTGTTTTATGTCCCCTGTGATTTAAAAGCAGTATGTTACTATGGAGGTCAAACTGACACGCTGCTCAGTTGCTCCTTGCCTTTCTCCATCTTACAATATAGGCACATACTTATATCCAGTGCATTAATAACAAAGATCTTGTAAAGTAGACCTTACCAAGAAAACATTTCCCAAGGGAAAATTCCGTCATTTCTTCCACTTACCCTTGTGTCATCTTAAACGTCATTAAAATCTAAATGACCAAGAAATGACCTCTGACTTAGTTCCAGGAGTTGTACCCAAGCTTTTTCCAAAAATCGAACTTAATGGTTCCACAGTGTTTTAAAGGGACATAAAATGAGGATTAAAAAAAAAAAGTCCATAAACAACTCTTGCACCTTAAGGCAAGTGTTTTGCAGCCAAAGAAACACCCCGTGCTTACAAAGAGCTTCCTGTTTCTCAAAGTTGGAGCATGATATGTCATTCAGGGTGCTGGTCCCCTCCCATGCAAGTTACCTGATTCAGTGAGGTTTGGTGTTTCACCAGTAGTAGGTCAGTTGTTGGGAAAGGGCAAGTCAGGATGGGATATGTTGATATGTCTCTATTGCGCACCATTCTGCTTGGCTTATCTGCAAGGAAAAGCCATTAAACAAGCACATAAAGTGCAGTTTTTAAGTGCATTTTGTGTCTTTTTTTGCATTGACTTCCTGTATCTTTGTGTTCTCACAGGGACTTGGGGCAGAAAGCAAGAACCTGTACCCTTTTCTTCTTCCTGTCATCCAGTTGAGCACTGATGTTTCGCAGCCGCCACATGTGTATTTGCTGGAGGATGGACTGGAGCTTTGGTATGGAGGCATATGCAGTACATTGACATTTAAGACTTATACCAAAAACTCTTGGGGCACACATTTATGAAACAATTATTCTAATACACGCTATTCTCGCATGTACTCACATACACATCAAGATATGGATACTCTTGCTATAGCTGTTTTTGCATCTCCCTTTTTAAAAAGAAAACTTTTCTGTGTTTCCTTATAGGCCCTTTCTCATATTAAACATGAGCCTCATTTACCAACTCTTAGAGTTTTACAGTATTTAAAAAGCAAGTGCAAACATTTTGGTTAGTAGTTAATGAGCATATTGTTACTTATTGTTTCAATTTGCACAGTCATGGGCAACCACTCTCGTGGCAAATGAAGATGTTGATAATTTGTGTAGTTCAACATCTTTATCTTAATGTTTGGGAATGTACCATTTAAATGCGGGGGCCTGCTACAGTACAGTATATTCACTTTCAGAAACACATTACCTGCTAAAGGTTCAGTTCAGCAGAAGAGAATTTGTCAGGGTTACCCTTTATTGCTCTTTTATCATCTCTTTGCTTTTTAACGTCCTACTTAATCTCTCTTTTTTTGTCTGCTTGTGGAGAGCTTCTCGGTTCAGCATGCCATTTGTGCTTGTAGCAGAAAGCCTCAGTCTTATATTTCTTTTTTATCTTTTATCCTAGTTGATAAACAGTGGTGCCCTAAATATTTGTTTGCTTGGTCTACAGTTGATACACCCCCCCACCCCCCTCATCAGCGGTTTACTTTCAGCTGTTTACTTTCTTACAGTCAGATCTTACAGGTTGTGTAACCTAAAGGTTTATGCATGCTTTCCTTTCAGGTACCTATTAATAGGTCTATATAAATACTGTTTAAATTAGTTTGACAATCCACTTCTGTTTTGTCGGACATGAGCTGAGAGATACTATCTGGCCTAAATTTGCTTAGTGAGCCTATAGCCAAAATTCTTAGTCATTTAATTTAAATAAGTTACTTTTGTAATATTTTCTATACAATATATATTTCTTTGTACACCACCTTCATCGTGCATTGTTTTCCCTCCCTTTTCAATCACTATGTCCACTTCTTTCTCTCTGCAATTTGTCATGTTGCGTTTCTCATCCCATTTTCTCTTGCCATCTCTAATCTATATCTTATTAACTTCTTTCTTGTTACGTCCTGTTTTTCTTTCCTTTTTGCTCTCTCATATCTTTCTTTTTTACTTCACCCTTCTCTGCCTCTCTTCATCAACTGCAGGTTGGTGACTTTGGAGAACAGCCCAGCCATCACCCCGGAGCTGCTCAGAATTTTCCAGAACATGTCAGCTCTGCTAGGTGAGTTCACATGATGTTTCTGTTTGCTGGTCTGTCTGGCCTGGATTGTGATAATGTCATGGTATTTTACATTAAAGTGCAAAATTAAATTAATGGTTAGAAAGGAAGCTATCACAATAATATAGAGAGTAATGTGACTGTAATGCATTTTAGATGGGGTTTTTAATATAATGGGTATATGCGCATATGTGTCGTAACAGTAATATAAAATAGCTGCACAATCAAATAAATAAATAAATAAAAAAATACAACAAGCCAGCATTGTCAGATCAAATAGTTGAAAATCACAGAGAATGGGGAAGGTTGATGCAATCCATGACGGTGGACTTAATTTTCATAGTTTCATTACCTCGGGCTATTGTAGCTTGTAAAGATCAGAGTCGTGGCTTTGCAGCTGCCTCAAGGCATCAGAGTCACTACTCTAGGTCTGTAGGCAGCTGTGAGGGGTGGCAGACAGAATGGAACTGGCTGGATGATTTATCACGGGCCCAGAGCATTGGGACACCTCACATGTTCTAGTCTAGAGTGGTGTGTATGTGTGTGGCTTTCAGTGCGAAGAGGAATAGTATTGATTTAGTGCTTCTGCACATAACGAGTGTTATGATCACTGGTGTAGCTTGATTGGCTTGCTGGAGCATTTGATCACTTACAGTGTGGATGGGGAATCACGGGACAAGAGCAAAGGACCCCGGATGACAGATATGGATTGATGAATTTGAGGAGGAGGGAATTAAAGAGGATGAAGAAAAGGGAAAGCTTGATATAACTTGGTATGGAGGTGGTGAATGAAAAGGAATTATTTAAAGAGATTGCTGGAAAATTCATAAAGAGAAAGTCACATAAAAAGAAAGTTTGCATTGGTGGAGCTTGGACATGGATGGATGGAAAGATAAGAGAACCCCTTATCTAGTGCTGAACAGAAACAGGAAACCAAGGCAATGAAAACGGCAGGAAAGGGGGAAGCATTTTTTGTAAAGCATCACTGCTAGTTATGTTACATTTTAGACCAATCGCAGAAAATTACAGAGGTGGCAGGAAGGTGACAAACAACTACGATTGCCAAGAAAAGCGGCAAAAAGGGATACATCCCAGTGATAGAAAATTTAGAAGTAAACCTGTTTTAAATTCAGATTAAGGTTTGTGGGCAGGGGTGATCACAATGAGTCAAATGATTCAGAAGCTTTTTCCTGAACATTTATCAGTTTCTCCCTGCATTGAAGATGAACTAATAATGCAAATAACATTTATGCACTCAGAAGTCCGGCAGTGTGATTGAAAGATGTCAGTCCCGATTGGCTCCACTTGATTGACGAAGGTCTGTCATGTAATCAGTGCATTCAAATCAGCTGCCATATTACTGGTTTAAGTGGCCTTAATGAGTGTATTGAAGGAGGGAAGATGGACTGTAATATTTGGAAGAGGATGTGAGAGCAAAGGACAGAAACAATCCAATCCAATCCAACTTTATTTATAGAGCGCTTTAAAAGACAAACAAGGTTGAACAAAGCACTTTCCAGATAAAAGCAATACAATACAAATTTTAAAAATTAAGACACATAAAAGAATAATTTAAAAGGGATAAACCATAAAACAAATCGAAGGTTTGGTGGTGGGAAATGAGTAGCAGGTACACATGGACAGATAAGGTTCTGTAGAGATGAAGATTGACAGATAGAAGTGGAATCACAAATTCCAGAAGAAAAATGAGCTTGGTGAAATAGGTACATGTGAAATCAGACTTTTTATGGTAATGCGCATTAGCTCATAGGTTTACTTTTGCATATCCACTCATCACCATTTATCTCCCTAATATGCAGTTTAACTCATAAGGGCTCAAATGTGAGCTGCAGCAATTAGTCACAAATTAGGCAATTAATAGACTATTTAGATAACAAATTGGTTATTAAAGTGATTTTGCAAGCAGAAATTCCATGTTATATAATCTGTCTATTGTCCCAGTGATCCAACAGCAGCCTCATGTGTTAAGATTGTGAAAACAAATAAATCTTTCTCATTAGAGCCTGCAACAGAGAAACAATATCTCTCCCTTTAGAATATATCCTGCTTCGCCAGCGTCCTTCTTGGTCTATATAATGTGACTCATTTTGTGACCCAAATTTGCTTATAATTATTACCATTTTCTGTGTTTACTTTGGAGACCTTGCTCTCCTTTCTGTCAATATTTGGTTCAGTGGAGATGAGTGCCACTTTACTCTGGCTATGCCAGACACATTAAAGCAAGGAAAAGGAAAAAAGCTTTCACATTTCTCCAGGTACAAGAAAACCAGATTATATTAGCGATGAAATAAATAAATAAATAAATGAGGGGGAAATGCATCATGCAATATTTTGCTACTTTCTGAAGCATTTTGCTTTTTCTTTTCTCTTCTGTTTTTTTTTTAAATACAAGTCACATTTATACATTCATGAAAGAGACCTGTGCTAAATCTGTGGAGTCTTCAGTTCATTTGTCTTTTAGTGTTTAAAACATCAGATCAGTTTCTAGTTCAAACTTATCTCATCATGTTAAATGGTGCTCCTGTGTCTAAATTAGATTAGGCATTGGTGGTGCACATATCAACTGTTTTACTTTATATGTCATATTAGAACTGATCATTCTTAACACAAGGTCCATTTAATAGCAGTTATTAAACGTTCAGCCATATCACATTAACAGCTTGTTTCTTCCTGCTTCTCCTACTAAAACACAGAAGCCAGTTTTGAGCCTTTCCGTCACATCAAGAATGAGCAATCTGAAATCGCCTTCACTCTGTTGCTGTTTTTAAAGTCAAGAATGATCAGTGAACCTCAGTTAGTCAGGCCACTGTTATCTCAGATTTTCAAAAACTCCTTTAACAAGTGGGCTGGTTTAAGATGGTACTGGGCCATCAGTAGATGTTTTTACTGTTGTAGCATTTGTGCACGTCTGCAGCTATTTTGGGCTTGCTGCTACATTAATGAGTCGAATAACCCAGATGATAAGACTTTAAAATTACTGCCACTTGTCACAGACTTAAGTACTTTCTCCCCAGCTTGTCCCCTTTTCCTGTCTCTGTCTTATGTTCTTGTAAAAATCACTTTTTTTCCCAAGGTTATGTTTGCATGTTTAAAGCTCATTATTGCATTGAATATGCTTGTGATTGCAAGTATTGGATGAAAATTTCAAAGCTGCTATGGTGAAAGATGATAGCTCAGAGGTATGATCGCGGGTTTGAACAAATCAGGAAGCACATTTAAAAGCTATCCTTTTACACTGAGGAGGACAAGAATTAGGGAAACATTTTTCCTTTTAAACATGCATTTTTTTCCATATACCAATCAAATTTTATATAAGAACTTAACTTGCCTTTGTTTTTTAATCTGTCTTTTTCATCAATCTTCAGCAAGTCATCATCTGTGGCTAGTTTTCACTAGAACATCTGGTGGTTCATTTATTTTGCCCATGGAGAGCAGTGGAGGGATGTGGGCCATTGAGATAGTCTGGC
The DNA here is from genome assembly GCA_015106715.1 of Bujurquina vittata. Taxonomy (NCBI): domain Eukaryota; kingdom Metazoa; phylum Chordata; class Actinopteri; order Cichliformes; family Cichlidae; genus Bujurquina; species Bujurquina vittata. The sequence continues at coordinate 25,900 of VUQK01009529.1, read as the reverse complement.
TCGCTAGGATGTTGGAGCTTGCCAGGTATGTGGCCTGGCCTGCCTGATAAAGAGCCCTGCTCCATCACTGCTGAACTGGAGGAGAAAATTCCCTAATTAGAATGTCAAGAGCCTTGCTTTGGCTAAATTGTTAGACTAGCACTACTCTCTGTATCACTGCCACCACACTCTGAACTAGGACACTTTTAAGCTGTATGTGGTGCACTGACTTGTGATGATGGAGCACAAGTACAGAAATTTCTTTTTTTTTTTCCTTTTACTGGCATAACACTGACTAATGTGAACAAGGAAGAGTGATAAGTAGCCATTTTATTGTACTTTGCTGTGCTCCTCCAGTGTTGAAAAACTCAACAGCTGCCTGTTTTATAGTTTGGGTTGGAAAGACAAACGACAATGTTGCCTTAAAAATATAAAACAAGACAGGAAAATATTATAAAACAGAGGAAAACTTTAAAAAAGTGATTACTGCATGTTTAATTGATTGTTCTATTGCTGTTTTACCACCATGCCTTTATATAACTTTTTTTTGGTTCAAATCACCATCCACAAGTCTATGGTTGCTTTTGCTGTTTTCTCACAGCAAGAAGATTCTGGGTTCTCAGGATGGCCCGTCCAGCTGGGGTCTTTCTGTGTGGAATCCTCATGTTCGCCTCATGCCTGCGTGGGCTATCGCAGGGTCCACCAGCTTCCTCCCACAGTCTGAAACATGCATGTAATTGGTGATTCTAAACTGGCTGTAGGTCTTAATGTGAGCGTGCATGTTTCTGTCTGTCAGTGTTAGCCCAGCAATAGACATGGTGTACCCCGTGCCTCTCTCTGTGACAGCTAAGATCGGCTACAGCCCCCTCGCAAACCTAAATTGGATAAGCAGTAAAGTAAATGGATGGATGGGTGCATGGAATTCTAAGACGGTGAATGCTCAGGTATATATAGCAAAAAACCTGTAAATACTCACATTTAGCATGCTACAGCCGGTACATGTTTAAAACATTCTCTGATAAATGATTAGCGGAATAGTAGTGTCAGTATTATTAGCCTGCCTTGCCGTTGATGAATTGGAACAGAACTGCTTCATGACATTTTTGAAGTAACAGCATACTGCAGCACAAGGTCAAGTCAGAGGAGATGACAGATGAAAGAGAGACACTCTATTTGCACCCGCAAAGTGTTATCTTACCATTGTAGGCATTTTGTGTATTCTTTGCATTAGTAGATATCCTGCCAATTAACAGTAAACACAAAAGGGGGAAATGCCGCCAACCAGTTCTCCATGCTTGTCTCCCATCATTCTGAAGATTTTGGAGAGAGTAAGGTGCATTTATTTTGCTTGCCGTAAAATAGACACTGTTGCTTTAGGTCTCAGGTGTGTTGTCAAAGCCAGTTTGGGGATGGGCTTGGGCGTTCTTCTCCTGGTTATCTGTTAGGAACTAATCATTAATGTTTTTGTTCTTTTTGTATAGTTATAGTTACAGAACTCCCTGCACTTAGTTTGACTAGAACAAATTTTCCCTCCAAAAAGACTCCAGACACAATAAACAAAGCTGTAAGTGATGTTGACTGGTATCAGTTTTTTTCACATTCTATGGATAATATGATATCATGATATTATATAGATCATCTGTGATTTGCCCTTGCGCAACAATATTGGTGTGGCAAGCCAAAGACGCATCAAGCCATCCCACTAAGGGCTTATGAAAGCTCTCTGAGGGAATTGCTAACATTTCTCATAATGTAGTCTCACAGTTAACTGCTCCTGCTAATGTGTTTCCTGGATCAATGTGAACAATCCCATTAGATGACAAGCTTTTTATTACAGCCTTCTAAGTAATGACTGTGATTACAGCTGTCACATACATTGGAAATATTTGGGCTTATTTGATGCATAGATGGAGGAAACCAATATCTTTTCTCCCATTTTTTATGTAAACTTTGGTACTTTATGTAAACTCCACAGCACTCTTTACAGTCTGATACCTTCAGATTTACTTACCATGTTTAACCTTGAGTTACTCTTTCATCGACCAGTGCGAGTTGTTGCAGATTTTTCCTGCATATAGAGCTCGGAGAGAGCTTCTCATGACTGCTGTCATCTCATATGTGTAGGTCCTCCTATAAAGTTTATTTTGTCCACATCATAGTTTCTCTCAAACTTCTCATCCGTTACTTTTCAAAGACTTATTCAAACACCAGAGGGAATATTTGTTTTTCATTTTGAAACACTTTCTATTGACTGTATTGTTTTTTTATGATCTTTTGTGTACAGTAAAACCAGGCAAAAGCGGTCTTAATAGGGCTGTGAGGGTAAGACTTGCACCTTAGAATACCTTGGAGGGGTAATAAGCTAATTAGGCAAGCCAACATTAACAGTGAAAGAACACATTTTTAAAATTCTCTCTAGAGGCTGTGCACTTGGAGCTTTTTTTTTTGTTTGTTTGTTTGTTTTTATGTTTTGAATTGAAGCGATATCATGACTAGTCAGTTTTTCATTAAGTTTTATCCATTTGATTGCTGTTAAACGTCCAGCCTAAGGCTTAACTGATCTCAAACTTTCTGTAGCTGGCTGACTAGACTGAGCCCAACAAACATTATCTGTCCTTGTTGCGCTACATTGCAGATTTTGGCACCGCTTTTTTGCTATCTGTTCACTTTCCTTACTTTGCAAGCATTTTCAGCCTAATCACAGATTATAAACTGGAAATTGTGCTGGAATATGACCACACGTTTTAGTAGTGTCCCCAGCAACCATTAGAGATACTTCAGGGACTGTTATCACAGTCAGATGTGAGTCTCATTTTCCTGCTAATGTTGATAACTGAAGCGGATTTTGCAGCATATGCCCAGGGCTATGAAGGATGTACTCACTAAAGCTTAATCAGTGCTTTAGCATCTGTTTTTGTGGCTATTTGATTATGACGGTGTGTGTGTGTGGAGAGGGTGTTTGTGTCCTCCCTTCTCACATCTTTGTTAAAATTTAATTGCTTTTATGGTGTTTGGCAAAACAGCCTATTCTGATTTAGGCTAATTTGTATTCCTTATTTTGTCCATGGGCATTTTTGTGCATGGAAGGACAAAATATTAAAATAATTTCTCTATAATTCAATTCAATTCAAATCTTACTAATTCAAAAATGAATCCTTGTGCCTAGCTGTGTGTTCTTCTCTCAATAATTGTTCTTCTGATTTACTTCATACTTGGTGAGTGTTTTGCTTGGGACCTGAGGAAGTGCACAGTTATCTTTGAAGACATTTGGATGAGCAGTTTGTGTGTTTTAGCTGCAAGTTTTCTGATAACTAAATCAATAAATTGTGGCTCTGCAACCCTGTTAGATTTTTGCGCTGTGATAAAAAGATTTTTTTCCCTCCATGTACTAAATGTGCACTTGTTTATTAACCCAGTTCACTGACAAAAAGATACTGCACATACTGTAGTCACAGAAGTTTAAAAGCCACAGGAATGTAGCCAGCCTTCCTGGACGTGGCCTCAAGAAGAAGGTTGACGACAAATTTAAGAGACGGATAATACGAATCGTAGCCAAAGAGCCAAGAACAACTTCCAAAGATATTAGAGGTGAACTCAAAGGTCAAAGTACAACAGTGTCTGGTCACACTACGCTTTGCTGTTTTATCACTACTGTTTAAAGGAAATCATAAAAAAGCAAGACTGAAATTTGCTAAAATACATATTGACAAGCCATAAAGCTTCTAAGACCATGTCCTTTGGACAGACTAGACAAAACTGGAGCTTTTTGGCAAATCAGCTCTATGTGGATAGATGCAAAAATGAAGCATACAACAAAAAGAGCAATGTACCTACCTCAGTCTGGAGAAGGAAGCCTTTAAACCTGAGACAGCTGGAACAGTTTGCTCATGAGAACTGGGTGCAGAAGTCTCATTGAGAGTTAGAGAAATCACTTGATTGTAGTGATTCCCTCAAAGGTTTGTGCACCAAAATATTAAGTGTGTGTGGGGGTGTGTGCACTTTTTTGTGATGATATACTTTTATTGTCTGACAGTGTACACACTGAGCCATTTAGCTATTAGCAGTTAGCTAAAAGCCACATTAGCAGTCTGTGAAGTTATTATGGTAGCAGCTATGAGTAACAATAAAATGGTAACGTTAATGTGGAAGCTAGGCAGAAAATATTACCAGTGTTGTCCATCTGTAAGTTTATTAAGCAGTGTTACATTTAAAAGGATAACACAATTGTTTGTCTAAAGAGTGTTATATTTCCATTCAAGTGCCAGATTTGAACTGAGAAAAGTCTACCAGCAACTAGACAGAAACAGCAGCAGCCTACTTTACAGACTGTATTCAATCAGCAACAAAAATATAATGCCAAGTCACCGGAAGCACCTCAGACAACCTAAAAATACTATTGTTGTGTTCTAAAATAAAATATTCACCACAGTTATGTTACTATAGTTTTTTTTTCTTTTTCATTAGAATAGAATAGCTCTTTATTGTCATTGTACATGGTACAACGAAATTATGCATGCTCCACTACAGACAAAGTCTAGTTCTCTGCACTAATTATATAGGAGATCTAAAATAAATACTATAAATAAACATGAGGAAACTTAACCACTGAGTCAGCCTTTTACACAACACACTTCCGCATGTGACTGGTCATCAGTGAGTGGATATTTTGCTTGTGGATGACCTAACAAATGAGCGTGTTCAAATCTATTTCACAATATCAGTTTTCCACTCATCCGTGCAGAAGTTTCACAATAAAAATCTTGTTGATTACTGAAGGGTAATCAAAATGAGGCTTTGTGCATGTGCCCATCTAACGGGAGAAATTAGAAATAAATAGTACTAATAAAACATTGCAACCATCTGTGGGTGAGGTAATTGTCCCCAAATGCAGGACAGTAAATGTAGACAGCCAAACGACTTCATATTTTGAGCAAACTTTTTTCTTCTTTTTTTGTTTTTTGTCCTTTTAATGTCTCTTATTTTTTGTCTCTCATATTTTCAGGGCCGCAGTGACAGCATTGATTACCATCATTCACAAATATTTCTGCAAAAAATAAAACTCATTTGTCAAAGGCCATAGTTTGTAATTTCCAGTTTCAAAACAAAAACAAAAAACAACCTCGCAACTATTGGCTATCCTATATTAATTTAATATTGTATTTGTTGTATTGAAGCATGCACATTTTAAATGGGAGCTGTACCAACACAATTAAAGAGAACTACTTTTATTTTAACATTCCTTTTAATGGTTTCAATAAAATCTGAACAAAACTGAGAGCATTACAAACATAGTTTTATTGGATTATAGCTGAGCGTTTATAGTTGTATTTGTTCATTTGGAATCTGAGTGTTTATTTTCAGAGTAGCATGATTTTGCTTTTACGATTGCACTTTTCATATTTCAGTGTATGACCAGTCACAACACAGAGCCCAGGAAAGAACAGGGGTAGAGAATAGCATTTATCAGGCTGTTGTGTTGATGTAGAAAAGAAGTCGATATGCAGAAACTGAGTCACACTAAATCCTCCATCCTTTTGTCCCCGCCGTATTAGTGTCACACCAAAATTGTCTGGGGATGCTGTGAGGAAATGGAAGTGAATTTACTTCCAATAACCAGAAAGATGCAGTGTTATTTTGTCAGGTTGTTTGTATTCATACATGGACACTGGGGGTGGCCTGGGTTCATTTGCAATTGTGAGGGATGGGAATGATGAAAGTCTTATCAAGTCCAGGCCTCAGTATTCTGGGCCTGCCCAGAATAAGAATTAAATTCTTTGTTTTGTTCTTTCTTTTTATATGAATACTTGTACCTCTCCCTCTTCACATGGTGATAGCTTTACAGAACTCTACTTCATAGGATATTAGTATGTACACAACTTATCAGCATGACATGATAGTGGTTGTGGTGGTACTGTTATGAAGGGACAGGGACTGGAGAGATGTCACAAGCATTCATGTACCTCTCATTTTGCCTTTGGCATAAAGAGCAGTGCGGCATGTGTAACTGTAATTGCAGGTAAGATTAAGTAGTTTTGAGTGTAATCATATGGTGTCACTGAGGTGTGATAAAGGGGGTGACAATATTTTCACAGGCATAGAAAATGAGCAGTCTACTGTTTCCATTTGAATTGCACTGTATTGCATTGTGTTTTTTGAGAAATTATATACCAGAGTATGTTGTATAAAATTGTTATGGCTGGTTGGTGTTTTTGTTTTTTGGTAATATATCAATATAATTTAATTGAGATGAATAATTTGACAATATTGTATTATACTGATATATTTAGGTGATGCATAACACAAAAGGTTTCCTGCAAAAGCTGTCCCTATGTTTGCACCTCTCCTCCCACTGCTCTGACTCTTGCAGCCTTGTCCCCACTCTGTGCCTCATGTTTGCTGAGGCCTGAAGTTCTCCTCCAGCAAGTTTTAAGGTTAACTTAATGTTTAAATTGCACGAGTTACAACAGTTGACAACCTTTTGTAATTTGGGGAAACGGCACAGTAAGAAAGAATTTGCTCTTTTCAGAGTCACCGGACTCTGTTGACACAAGCAAGTTTTTAACCTCACAGAAAATGAGATGCTGATCACCTTGCGTGACTTTCCTGTTTTAAGGCGTTCGTTTCAATCCTATTCAAAGTCTGGGAAAGCTTAAAGGCTTCACTTCCTTGCCAGAAATTTTATGTCTGATGCGGGGGGTGCAAACGTACAGAGGTAAAAATTAATCCAGCGCAGAAGTGCTAAAACTGCAGTTTCTATAGGTGCCACTTAAGGCTGGCTTCAATAGCAACAGTCACCACAGACTCCCATGTTCACAGCCAATTCTGCGGCCTGGTACAAAATGATCTTGCCCTCTATAGATGATTTACCACTTCATAACAACTCTGAGCTGGGTGATTTTAAGGCTCAACTATCAGGATACTCTAGTTAGGGGTGTGGCTGCCTTGATTGACAGGTATCTGAGCAGCAGAAGCCTGCACTGTTAGGTCATTAAACTGGAGCTCGCCACTGTGTTTGTACTGCCGGTGTCTTTGGGAGATTTTTAATGGCTTGATTAATATGGATTGCTGTGTGGTACACACCATCCAAGAAATATTTACTTCAGTTTTAATGTCTGAAATTAGTTTGTTACTAATTAGCACTAATTAGCAGGTATGTGTATCTGTACATTGCACTTGTAAAGCTTGTTGATGAAGCTTAATAACCAAGTTAGTTTAGGCAACAAAAAAAATCAGCTTGCCGCTGATTGTGTTCACAGTAGCACCTGACTTTAGTTTCTGTGCTGCTGGGTGTTCCTCTTTGCTTGGAGGCCATATCTACTACTAGAACCTTGTGCAGTCCCACTTCAAAGACTGTTTACTCAGTAAAACATTCAATATTTTAAATTCAGTTAAATTCAATTTTATTCACATCAAATCACAACAATCGCCTCAAGCTGCTTAAACACAACAAAGAAATATATAAAATGCTGAGTTTCCTAAAGTGTAGCAGCTCCTGACTGAGAAAGCAGCTGCCTGTAAAGGGTACTATGAAATTACTTTTTTTTTTTGCATTTTATATTGATCAGTCTGCTTTAATAAATAGGAGGTACATCTTCCATGTACCTCATCTAGATATCATGAAAAGTACACATTTAAAAAGGGAAATGAAATACAAGTAATAACCTGCTAAAGTAATGTAAAAAGCCTAGCCTTTGGCAAAGTTTTGCACTTTTCCAACTGTGATCAAACAGAATACCAAAATAACAGCTATTCCTTAATTTAATTTTTTTTTTTTAGCTGTCCAACAGACAACTCTTCTGGAGTTTTTCCTCTTGGGAAAGATTTGTGGCAATATGACCCTATTCTCCCCTCAAAGTTACTGTGTTTGGTGCAGTATTGTAGGATGACAGACAAATGCTCTTAATGTGGCATTCACTACTCTTCTGAAATTTTGTTTTTCTCTCAGAGCCCCTCATTTCAAGGTTACATATCAAACCAGATTAACCTTGTTGTCACAGTTTTTAGTACACCCCACTAGTTTCCCTGTCATATGAACTGAAGTAGCTTTTAAACTGCGCCTGGGGTGTTCACGCAAAGCTCACTCATAAAAGCCCCTTTCCATGTTTGTTCCAGTCTTGGCCTTTAGAGACCTGCTGGTGGAATCTCAGCTCAAAGCAATTATATTAGATGCTGATCAGTTGTCACTGGAGGGCTGCTGTGGGAGCTCCGCCACCAGCTAGAGCCCACCAGTAGTTTAAATCCTTGTATTTTTGTCAACTTTTAGTTATGTGGTGTGAACTGAGGCATATTTTGAAAATGTATGAATCACCTCATTCATTAATTTTCCTTTTGTATCTTGTGATATGAAATCTATCATTTGCTTCAACGCGGTTGCTTAAGGAGAGTTTAATTTTTAAAATCACAACAAAAGCAACGCGCTAAAGAGCTGTTTAAATAGTTTGACATGCGCTCAGGCTGTTCTGTTTACCGTATGTTTTTGTATGTAAACATTTATGCAGTAATTGTCTTGTTGGTGCAAACTATAATTTGCAGTTGGAGGAGGTATTGTGAAAGCAGGAGGTATTACTTTCTGTTGAATTTGATTCGGTAATGTTTGATAATATTGTCAGTGCCACTGACAGCACAAAGAGCTCAGCCACCTACATGCTTTCCTTTCCTTTCTAGTTATCCTGATGGGAATAAAATGAATTAGACACAACAAAAGGATGTCTGTCCATGGTAAATCTATTTGAATACATTTATATTTGAAATATAGATTTTGCTCCCTTTTAGGCTGTGAAATGAATGTTTTCCATCAAATGTACTGTTTTGTGTCATTTACCAAACAACTGTAATGGAATTTAAATTGAAATCTTAGAGAGAAAAGCTTCTGGCATTGTGGTAATTTGAAGAAGGGGTTGGGCTATTTGTAAAGCACAGCATCCTTGTTTTGGCCAGGTTTGAGGTAACTATTTACTTATTTCACACTGGAACCACAATTTTCTTTCTAAAATATATATTTTTCATTGAAGAGTGCTTAAAAATGGCTAGATACCTCTGGAAATGTTAAGTGAGTTTAAATATGTAAATGCAATGCAGATGCTGATTAATGCAGTCTCTAAGTAAGCTTGGACTCACATTTATGCTTTGTCTGCAGACCTGCCATGCTTGCAATGTTCAATTAACTTGCATCTCCTTGTTCATTCACCATTTAAAAAATCAGTTTTCTTGACTTTTATTTTAAAGACTTACCTGTGCTGACCAAAGAAATGCATTAAGAGTTTTTATTTCCCCCCGTCTTTCCTCGTAATGCTCTGTCTTCCAGTATCAGTGGTACACAGAATGACATGGTAAAACAATTACTTTAATGCAGCTATTTTGAGGCTCTAAAGATGGTTCTGTATTGCTTCTCCCTTAGTTGTAATTTGCAGTCATCTTTTGTTTTAAATTCAATAATTGTCTTCTCATTAACCACTCTCATTGCATGTGTTTAGCATAATATACCGTCATACTATGTTTGGCTGCTGGAATACATAATGTACCTGAGAAGATAACAGATGGCAGAATACATTATGACTACTTTATTATGGCTGAAAGTTGGTTGGAGAAAACATGCCGCATACATCAGCATAAATATCACTTGTATAAACAGGTGTGCTCATACTGGACCCTCTATCATTGTTTATCATGCCTTCTACTGTAGTCTACTTGTAGACAAACTTTGAGAAGTAAAAACATCGGGCTCAAATGCTTTGATGTACTCAGAAGAGAGGTTGGATTTTCTTTAAAAGAAACATAATATTCAAGCTTTTGTACTAGAAAATACTACATGTTCTAAAGTTTTATTATTTTGACTTTAATTTGCAAGTTTACGTTAATAACTTTGATTTTTACCGAAGATTATGGTTTGAACAACTTGTCTTTACCTTAGTTGACAAACTTGAAATGAGGTATTTTGCTTTTATCTGCCTTAAACGAACCTGTTTTCTTGGAACCCCGGAGCTGCATAATTATTAATCACTGCTTTTTAGTAACAAAAATGTTTTTTTTTACTGCACTGCACATTCTGCCTAATGTACAGATCTTTGCATCAAAATAAAATTTTCATCCTTATTTACCTACATTTGCTTCATATCCCATCCCCCTC
>VUQK01009529.1:4570-14955 GCA_015106715.1 Bujurquina vittata | reverse complement strand
ATGCACCACCCCCCCCCCCCACACACACACACACACACACAATTTCTCTGCTGGCACTGGAAATGTTTTGGTTGTATTGTATTTTTTATCTTGTTGAATTGCTGCTATAATGATGGTGAAAATTGCAGTTTAGATATTTTTTTTTACATAATCCAGGAGTCTGTGATACTTGATATACTGCAGTACAATTATCTGTGACACATCACGTTATCCTATTCCTAATTGTGTCACAACCAATCATGAATTTTCACAGTGGAGTAGATTCTTGTTTAAACAGCGCTGTTATTTACTGATGAGATCTGTAAGATTTTTATCCGAAAAGCAAATCCTATTCCCAATTAATTTTGTAGGGAGCAAAGGTCAGACGAAGATCTGAAACAAAGCAAAAACAAATTAAAAGCCATGAAAACGATGTCAGTTCCACAAGATGCTTAATCATTTATATTCAGTTATTGCTAATAGTCACAATGTTCTTGTTAATTCTGGCAGGTAATATGTTGATATCTTTGATGTCTTTAATGTAGTAGTTAAAGATGCTCAGCTCTTTTTTGTGTTTTATTTTTTTAATTACCTTTTCCATCAGTTACCTTTTTTCCAAATTTTAAAGTGCAACATTTGCTTTTCTGTTTCAGAGCTGAGCTCCGAGAACCTGCGTACGTGCTTTCAGATTGTTAATGCCTACATATACTTGTCTGCCACAGAGTTTCTTCAGGTGAGACACAAACCAAAAACACCCTCACACACAGATGTTGCATAATGTTTATATTGGCATGATTTACTTACGTTTTATAGAACTAAACCATTTACCCCCCTTTCCCCCCGTCCCTCAGAACTACGCAGAATCCTTGTGTCGATCATTTTGTGACCTGCTAAAAGACATCACAAATGAAGGGCAGGTGCAAGTGCTCAAGGTACTGTCTTTCTTTCCCGCTCACAAAAAGTCAAGTCACGTTTTATTTTTCCAAAATCACAGCTGATTGTGTCTTGCTCCCTTTTATTCTCTGGATTTATTTTTAATTCATTTTATGTTCAGCTACTGAGAGTTTTTTTTTCTTCTTCCTGTGTAACCATTGAAGAGCAGGTGCAGTGAAAGCGCCATCATATGCAGTAAAAGAAGACACATGGACATTTACACACAGACAAAATGTGCAAGCACAGTTGCTTGTTAACTGACTCCCCATTAATAATGCAAGGGGAGCCATGACTCTTTCATTACTAATAAAGGATTTGAAAAATGGCACATGAGGAATATCAAACGGTTCACTCGGTGAATGGTGCACCGTCACAGTATTTAATTGTGAGTGCAAGAATACATTTAGCAACATTTATTTTTCTTTGGAAAGTAACACAAAGTACAAACCCTGTGTTTTGTGTACTGTACCATCTATCCACTACCATAAAAAGAAGGCTTTTCCTGTAACGACAGTCTCTGTGTCTCTTTACATTTTTATGAGGCTGACCCTTTGTGCTCCTTTTCTGGCTCCTTCCTGAGATTTTCCTGTCTGTTTCTCTTTGCTACTTTTGCTTGCTCCACCCTCTGAGGGTCGCCCTTCATCCTTCCTTGCCCTGTGTCCCTGCAGGTGGTAGAGATAGCTTTAAAGGTTAGCCCCATACTGGGAGCCCACATGTTTCAGCCCCTGCTGCCAGCTGTCTTCAGAGGTATTGTGGATGGTGAGGTGAGTTTTACCTTTGCATCTTGCACAAGTCTGGACTGGGACTGTATAAACGGACGTGTTTTACTTCATTTCTTTTCAGTGTTCACATTTATAACCTTAAACGTGTCTTTTAAGCTTTTAGTAAACCTAAAAATTCTTCTTCAAGTGTTAGTAGTCCTGGCCCTTCTTCTGATTTGTCCTTCACTGTCATATGAAATTAATTCTTCAAAGACTGTATAGTGGCAATTATTGATAAGTCAGCTCAGTTAAAGGTTACACATTCGCAGGATTCTGCTGTGTCAGTGGGTCCATCTTTTTCCTCTTATCAAGCTTAATGACTCGTGCTTTATGTGAAACCATTTATGCGTGGTTATGTTTCATCATCTGGATACACGATTGCATGTCTATGATCTGCAGAGATATCCCGTGGTGATGTCCACCTACCTAGGAATCATGGGTCGTGTCCTGCTCCAGAACTCCAGTTTTTTCTCCTCTTTGCTTAGTCAAATGGCTTCCGAGTGCAACCAGGAGGTGAGGTTTGATGTCTGCCCTTCATTTCTGTCTCCTCAGCACAGACTCAATGAATGTCTGTGGGAGACATAAATGCAAAGTGCCTGTTAAAAGGGAATCACTGTGAACGAGGCTGAAAGTAATGAGCCAAGGAATTGCAAATGGTAACATTTTCAAGCCCTAAAATGTTGTCCTCCTTTACTGTGAAACTCTGAGCAAAGAAATTAATTTTTCCTAGTTCTGAGATTGCAGCCTTAATCTAAATAAATGCAAAGATGTTCCTCTGTAAATTGTCTTTTATCATTTCATGCTTGTTTTTTTTTCTTTTTACAATAGAGGACAAGGCAGGAAATTGTATTGAAAAATTGAAGAAAGTTGCTTTTACTTTAAAAAAAAAAAAGTTTTTTAAGGCAACACTTAAAGCATATTTTCAGACACTTTTCTGTCCTACTTATTTGTCTTTCCCTTTTCTCTCCTCATCAGATGGACCAGTTATTGGGCAATGTTATAGAGATGTGGGTTGACCGAATGGACAACATCACTCAGCCTGAGAGAAGGAAGCTGTCGTCGCTGGCTCTCCTTTCCCTCCTGCCATCTAACAACAGGTGAGAAACATTTAATTCTTATCCATGCAGATTTTGCTTTGAGCTGGTGAGAAGGGAATAGAACAGTATAGCTGACTTTAAGGCCCAACAGGGGGAAATTATTTATTAGGCTCTTGTTTATCATTCCAGATAATAGGTGGTAAAATTATATTGTCTATATTTCTCCTTACAGCTATAAAATGCAGAACAATACAGCAGCTTAATGGGTGCCTGCTTTATACTCTGAGTGCCTGTTATGTCACCTGAACAGTACAAATGTGTATACTCTGATTCACACTTCACACAGGCCAATGCAGACAGCTGGGTTTTCAGACATGCCTACGGGAGAGAGTATATTGTCAGAAATAAAATTTGCTTTTGAAGTCAATGAGTTCTACCAAAGTGAGCTCTCTTTCTGACTTAATGTCAAAGGCTATAGCAAGCGGTGTTACTTCAGTCTGTAATTCATCATGCTTTAGCCAAAGCATGAAACACATTTGATCATTTCTGCCTTCTTCTTTAGGTGAAGTATTTTATTAGTGTATTATTGTGCCAAGAGTCAGCACTGGGCAGCACTTGTCACTATGATATTGAAGAGGCAAATATAACATGTGCATACTTGCGGACAGACACAAACTTGAAATTTCTCTATTCCATACTGAGTGGGTAACTAATGATGCATGTGTGCAGGCAGGGCATTCTTATATTTGTGAAACATACTTGTCAAGACCAAAATAGTTTCTGATGTTTGTTTTTGTTGTAGTTTTTTATTTGTTTTCCTATTAACCTGTGAAGCGATTAATTTCTGTTGTAAAGCTCAATATTTTCACATGGAAATCCAAAGGGATTTGCTTGCTTTTCAAGTAGCCATACTTTGCTCACCTTTTCTGCCATGGAGGTTGCTATGTTCCTTGCATGTAGCTTCCGTTGTCCTCCTTGGACAATGGAATTCATGGAGAAATTACTGTGTAATCAAGTCTGTGTTATTTATTATGGTCTGAAGTAAATGTAGGCCAATTTTGATAAAGACTGCAAAAATATTTGTGGCTCATGGAACAATACTTAAACAATCGTCCTTTTCAGTATGGTGGAAATGTAGAAGTCCTTGAGGTGCTAAAGTACCAAGTAGCCAACTAGCATAAGAAGGAAAAAATTAAAAATTTTAAGAAAAGGTAGAGGGGAAAAAACACCTTTACATTAAGGCATGAAGATTTGGTGAAGCTGCTAAAGTTTAAAATCAGTGTCAGTTTGGAAAGAAGGGTGATTTGAGTGACTTTTTGTGCCAGACAGGTTCATTTGAGTATTTCAGAAACTTCTGATCTACTTGGATTTTCTTGCAAAATAATTTCTAGGGTTTACAAAGAAATAGAGAAAAATATTCAGTGAGCCGCATTTCTCTGGCCGAAAATGCCTGGTTTCAAGCTGAAACAGATACAGGCAAAGAACCACTTTTTGCTCAAAGAAACACTTTTTACAAATAAAGTGTGGACAAAAGCATCTCTGAACACACAACACACTGAAGTTTAAAGCTGACAGGCTACAGCTGCAGAAGACCACACTGGGTGCTACTCCTGTCAGCTAAGAACAGAAAACTGAGGCTACAACTTGTAGAGATTCAGCAAAATTTCACAGTATGAGATTGGATAGATGTTGCCTGTTCTGATTCTCAATTTCTGCTGTGACATTCAGATGGTAGGGTCAGCTTACAGAGAAAACAGCATTAAAGCATGGATCTGTCCTTCCTTGTATCAATAATTTAGACTTCTGCTAGCGGTGTAATGCTGTGTGGGATAATTTCTTGGCACACTCAGAGCTCAGATAATCTCAAACTGGTTTCTTGAACATGACATTGAGTTCTCTACATTCAGATGGCCTCCACAGTCACCAGAGCGAATTGCAATAGAACACCTTTGGGATGTGGTAGAGCGAGAGATTTGTATCATGGATAGGCAGCTGGCAAATCTGCAGGAACTGTGTGATGCTATCATATGGCAATATGGAACAAAATCTCTGAGGATTGTTTGCAGCATTTTGTTGAATCTGTGCCACCAAAAAATGAGGCAGTTCTGAGAAGGCAAAATGTACCTAATAATGTGGCTGGCAAGTGTGTTTAATGTACTCAGTTAATGTACTATGTGCTTATAAAATGCAAACTCTTATTAAGTCAATCTTTATTTCTTACCTATTGGCATATTTCACATAATAATAATAATATGCTGCATGTGTATATGCGTGTATCTATGTATGTACTGTGTGTGTATAAAATGCCACACTTACAATGTAAGACACAAGTCTGTGTATACTTGCTTCTCCTGTGTATTTTCCACAACCATCTTTCATTCTGATTTTCCAGGTTTTGACTAGACCTAATGCTTAGTGAACTTTATGTAGCATTGCCTGGGGTCTACCTGGCCAAGTATATGAACTGACAGAAGAAGTAACCGCTGATCTATCAGTGCCCATACTCACTCATACTAACACTTTGTTCTTTTCCTTCCCTGCTTCCTCATTGTTATTGACATGGGAAACACATTCTGTCCACTACCACTAACCAATGAGACAGACTCAAATAGTTCACCAGTGGCTGTTGCAGTCTCCAAGCTTTTGTAGTGGTTGTTCTTAAACCAGCATATTTTTAAAAGTTGTTCAATTCAGTTTTGTTAGCTCCACTTTTGATGACAGACGGCAGTCAGCGGAGCTTGTCTGTCCGTCATCCGTTAACTTTTTGATAAATTTGCTAATACTCGGTCATTTACATTTGAAATATTCGGAAACTTGGCACAAATGCTCTTTGGATAAGGCTCTACAAAACAGGGGAGACAAATTTTTGATTTTTGGGATCCAAGCAACTAATTTTAAAGTGAAAAGATAAGTACAACGATAGGCGAAAACAGAACAAACTGTTGGTAGTGCTGGGAAAATACAGCTCTGCAGGCAGAGGTATCCAGAATAGTAGGTTAAAGCTGACAACAGAGAGGGGAAACGCAAACTAAGAAAGAGGGAAGACACAGTTAATGAACAGAGTGATTGGAAAGTGAAAGACAAGTCAAGAAGAGGCTGTTTTAGCCATTCCTATAAAGCGATATTGAGACTGATAGTTTAAGCCTAATCTTAAAAGTAGGTGTCTTGGGTTTGGAAACTCTAGGAGCCCAAACAAGTGTGAACTCTGAGATTGAAGTATTCTGTTGGAATAATATAGCACCATGAAGTTTGTTGATAATGCAGCTTGGCTTTGTATGTAGAGGGGTTTTAAACTCTATTCTGGATTTTATGGGGTGGTACAGAAGCGAAGCTGACATGGAAGAAATAAACATTTGTCTTGCTGGTTCTTGGAACAGGAACTAATTCAACTAGAGGCTCTTCAGATAGCTGTTGGGATATGCTTTTTTTTTTGTTACTTTAGATAAGTGATAATAGTGAAATAATAATCAGAGATATACAGGTAAGAGAAAAACATGACAAACAAGTAAGCATCCTTGTGCTTGAAATAAGTGTTTGTTAGTATGTGTGTGTGTGCATGTGTATTTGTGTCTTTCCTAATGGTAAGAAAGTAACCCTTTAACACAGAAGGTTTCGTTGGCGACACCATGTATTTCAAATGTCCCGCCGTTCGTGGACTTCCAGCAACAATTACTGTAATATGTTGGGTGTGAAGCACAATTTCTCAGCTTTCAGAAACCGTTTGAATTTTTCTGATGGGACAAACGGTCGTATAATTAGGATAATGAAAAGTACGTTTAATCAGATGTTTCAGTAGCGATACGCTCGGTGTGAAAGGCTGTTAAAGGCAGGTAACAGGTGTATTGGCAGCGATGGCCTAGTGTTAAAGGGTTAATGTAGTCCAGCCTAGAAGTAACAACTGGAGAGAGACTTTATGACAGAAACCAACATTATCCCTTTTCTCCCCCCATTTTTCCAGTGTACGTATTAAAAAGATATTGACGGTGCCAAAAGTAACATTGAGATCTGCAAGGAAAGTACAAAGTTGAGTCGATTGTCTGATGCTCTCTAAAAAACACGTTTTGAAATGTTAAATTTGTTGAGTAATGAAGCTCTGTTCTCTGTGTTTCCAGCGTGATCCAGGACAAGTTCTGTGGCATCATCAACATCTGTGTTGAGGCATTACATGATGTAATGACAGAAGATCCTGAAACGGGCACTTTCAAAGAGTAAGTGTTCATTTCTTTTTCTTTATAATTGAAAACCAGGGGAAAAAGCAGTGCATAAAAAGTTGTAAATTATGCAGTTCAAACCTTCCCATCGTTCTTTTCACAAATGAATGGAGTTTGTAATTTTAACAAAACTCATGCATAATGAATGAAGATGCTCGAAAGTGCTTGAAGCACTACAAATGCAGATGTGATGCTGAAGTTGGAATTCATCAAATGCAAATCTCAGAAGACATTTTGAGATAAAATTTTATTTCACAGGGGCAGTGCAAGCAAATCAGAGATTGACTTAGCTGCCTTAAAGAAATATTACCTGTTGATACAAATGTAATGTACTGTACAAGTAAGTAATGTAACTGATAGATTTATTAGTTTTTCAGCTTAATGATGGCCCCTTTTTCCTTGTGTTAATCTTTCTTTACATCTCATATTAAGAGTTCCAGTGAACATCTACCAAATACACTTGAAATCAACTCCAGATATTTTGTCTACTTAATTTGTAGTGAAACAATGAGGGGGCAGCCTTCGTGTAACCATGAAATTGTGTGTTAGTCAGCTGTGCAGTTATATTTTAAGCCTCTGAAAATTGGCGATAATGCATTTGAAAAAGCTGTCTAAACAGCTAATGCTGTATTTTTCAGCCCATTGAGTTAAACCTGAAATTCTGCACTTCGATCGTGATTGTTTGAGTTAAAAATCCACCCTGGAGGTGCACAGAGGCAAAATTACAGATAAGGTCATTGTCCTAACACTTATGGACCAAACTGTAATGCCCTCCTCTCTCTCTCAGCAGTTTCTTAGCCGATGGTCAGCAAATAATACCTGTGCAGTGTTAAAAATGCTGTTTGATTTATGTGTCTGTTTTCCAGTGATGTGTTGAATTGTTTTGGGTCCCCGTTGGGTCTGACATGGGCAAAAATATACTTGCAGATGCACATTCCCCCTGAATGTTATTCGTTGTTTGTAAATGCAGTCAACTGAGACAGACAACAGGGAATAATATAATCTTACCCCTTGTATTTTGGAATTATGTAAACTTTCGAATGAACGGAGTTGTGTTTTTGTAAGTGGTTTAGAATTGTTCTTGCATGGTGTGAAATGAGAAAAGTCCTTGCAGCCCTGGGTGAAATTCAGTAAAATAACATGCCAGTTGCTAAGTCAATTTGGCGTGGTACTGTACTTGAGTGTTAACTGGAGAAAACATTGATTGTAGCTGCTTTAACGAGTTGCTAGTCTGCTTTTCTGTCTACTCAAAATTGTAATAAATTCATTAATTTTTGTCATTTTGAATGTCATTAGAGTTTCAGTAAAATTTTGTTACAATTTCTGATCACGACTTATTGGTAGCTACACACCAGAATGACAAAGTGTGACATTCAGGACCCCCTACCTTATCTCTACCCACAATAAGGCTTAAGTAAGGACAAAGGAAATAAAAGACCATACAGACTTTATACTGTGCACAAAGGTTTCACTTGTAATTCTCTCTGCATGCAGATGAACCAATATGAATAGCATTCAGGAAAAACAGTGCCAAAGGTTTCAGTATTTGGAGTGCCTGTGTGTGCATGCTGCCTGTTCTGAAATTGTTTCCTACTGTGCAGCTTTATTTGCGGTTATTAATATTGAGTTGAATATTATTGTGTTTGCAGCTGCATGCTGATGAGCCATTTTGAAGAGCCCAAGCTGAGTGATGATGAGGAGCCACCAACTGAGCAGGACAAGAGGAAGAAACTGGTAAGTCAAATGCATAATTCATACACAGTACAGATCTAATTTAGAAATCTTTAAATCAGTCTTTCTCTTGGTTCATTCTCATTATAGATTATAGACGAGTAGCTCAATAATAGTTTTTTCAAATTTTGTTTTCATTTTAATTTTCTGTTTATCTGAGGATCTTTCTCTTTGTCCCGTGATAATTAACCACAAAAAAAGAAAAGAAAAACTATCTTCTTGTGATAATTTAGGCTGCACTAGCACTCATACAGTACATGCAGAAGCACCCAGGGAGGAAAGATGGTTTATTCCAGTCAGCAAAAAGGAACATGGTCACTTTATGTGCTATATAGTCAGACACCTGTTCAGAGCCACCTCAGAGTTTCCTGCAAGTCTTTAGATAAGCACGAATGTCAGTGAGTACCCATACATGGCCCCTAGGTGGGAGATGTACACCAATTAAGCAGTGGTGCATGTGTGTATGAGCATGCATTCTCTATGAGTATGTTTCCTGTACCACTTTGCTACACAAATTGCTGCACTCCTTCACACTATTGTTTAACTAGATTTTTGGTGTCTATGGTCTTCTCCAATTGTGTGCTTAGGCAAAATTAAATTTTTATACAAATGGGATTTTTATTCGTGTTTGAATGAGTAAATACAGCTGTATTTATATTCTTGTTTTACAGTTCTCTGTGTGAGTGTGTGCTTCTTGCTTGGCAGTATCCCAATGCACTTATCACCTCAGCCCAGACCCTGACTTTTTGCTCCAGGGAAGAGAAGAGAGGAGACTTAAAGTCGCACCTCTCTCTGCTTTTTAATGTTTGTGGGTCTGTGTGCTTGGAGACGTGCATGAACACGTGTGCAAGGCACGGGAGTGCCCACACGATGGAGTTTTCAATTTGAAGCAAAAGTTGATGAGAAAGGAGACCTGTGACATTTTTGAAAATTTATTGGCTCCAGCTTGACTTTTTTTTTTAAAAGCCTCCTCTCTTTGGCAGTTGTCTGCATTTGTTTTTTAAAAATGCATAAATATCTGTATATATGTGCTGGTCTCAAAGCACTTGTGATAATTGTTTCACATTTTTCCCCATGTACCTTCTGATTAATACCTCACACTTACATTGAAAATTTGTGTACATTTAATGTGAAAAAGATGTAACTGTTGTGTTAAAATGTAAAGCAGTTATGTTCATATAGCTTGATTATATTTTCAATGCACTTCCAGTGAGTACATTGTTTTCCACCATTCATCAATAGGTCTGGTTGGTGCAGTGCCAGGTAAACAGTGTAGTGCAGATACGAGGAGAAGCCTTGGATACTGGCACTTAGGACATGAAATGTCACGTCTCTAGGGATGATGAAGCTTGAGGTAGTGAAGGCGATTATGCTCCATTCAGTCTCCTCTTCAGCAGGCAAAATGTATGCTCTGTAGGCTTTAAGTCTGGAGCCAGTCTAAAACCTTCCCCTTCCTGCTTCTGATGGGGGTTGAGGTTTTGGCATTGTGTTTTGGGTTATAATCTTGCTGCATGATAAAGAATCTCCCGATCAGTTTTTTTTTTTAAATTAACAGACAAAATGTTTCTGTAGACTGAGTTTATTGTATTGCTGCCATTATACGTGACATCATCACTAAAGATTAATGAGCCCATCCCAGAAGAAGTCATGTAAGCCCAAACCGTGACACTATCACAGTTTGGGCTTATATACTGTGTTTCACAGATGAGATCGTGTTTGGGATCATGATCAGA
>VUQK01009524.1:36648-56868 GCA_015106715.1 Bujurquina vittata | reverse complement strand
TGTTTTTTTTTCTTACCTTTTTCAGAGGTATTTTTTTTTTTTTTTTTTGTTAAGGCACTTAACACTGACCTATGAATCATTTAAGCATAAAAAAGGCACGTGACTCAAAGGATGAGCCAGTGTTGTGTCTATAGAGAACAGACAACTTAGCAAAGACCCAATTTTAAGTTGTACATTTGAACTAAAAATTGAACAAATAATGTGTTTATGTGACAGGCTGCTAGTGACAGAGCTAATACTGCTTGATGGACATTTTTGCACAAAGAGCTATTAGCCAAATACGTGACATATGTCAGAATGGTGTGCAGTCTGTCCTTAAAAAATCTGAGGAAACTGGACAAGTGCAGGACAAAAGAAGAAATGCCAGGCCCAAACTCTCTACTGCAGATGAACAGTATCAGAGTAATTTCCTAAGAAGTAGGGAAAAATCTAGCAAAGAACTGAGAGGATCTGAGAGATGCATCTGGCCCTTCAATCAATCCATCTACTGTTCGCTGAAGCCTCATCAGAAGGAGGGTGGCTGTCAAGCAGCCATTCTTAAGGAAGGGAAACGAGACTGGGCTGAAAAGCAGTGGCAACAGGTCTTATGGAGGGATGCAATTTTTGCTTCAAATCATCATCAATGTGTTCAAACTCATTAAAACTGTATAAACTCTGTTTTAGCCTTATACACTGTATTTCCATGCATCTTTGCACGCAATAAATTCCTGCATCTATTTCCAATTTCCCTAGCAAAATATAAAGAAATGAGCAGTGGCTCAACACTTGTGCACGGTACTGTATCAGTAACAACAGAGTACACGCTGGTCTGTTAACAGTGACATTAGCACCATATGAATGACATGTCCATTCTCTGGAATGAGGCCTGTGCCCCGACACAACGAGTCGGGTTCAATTTTTGACACATTGCCAGGCAACATCATGTGGCAGGAGGTCTGTGCGTGTCTCCCCGTCACTCTGCAGCAGCTAATCAAATTTGTGTTGCGGCGATGTGCTGTTTCAGCTACTAGTGCCATGATCCTCTGCATTCTAATACAGAGCGGTTTTCTGCCTACATACCTACACCCACCCAGCTCTATTTTGATGGCACTGTCACCACAGTAAGCACTTGTGGCTTCAGCGGCTGCTGTTCATCAAAAGTTATAATACTGTAACATACTTGACCCTCTAATGTCATCTAAATGCAGTTTTAAGATCAAATCTTAGAGCAGCTATTTGTGTGGAAATCGGCTCTTTGATAGAACTAACCAAACGTTATCATCATCGTAGTGAATAATTAGTAGAGCCTTGTGACTTCCCATACACCGTGACACATAAGGGCACTGTCTAGACACACACACACACACACACACACACACACACACACAGTCTCATTTGGACACCTTAACAAGCAGATCCTACACAGTCTGACTGAGCTCCCAGACGGTGAAAGACAAATAAAGGGATCGACAAAAAGGCAGCAAGTGAAAGCAAGCATAAAGGAGGGCGAGCTGCCATAATGAGGTAGTAGCTTGCAACGCATGCTCTCTTAGTGTGAAGGGCTGCCGTATCTGGCACCTCTGCCTGATAATGAACTAATAAGCCAGCAGGAGGTCCGTCTGTCTGCGTCTCCTTGTCACTTTGTCTGGTTAACCTGTGGATCGACAAATGCGGGAAGATCTAAAGACTGGGATTGGACAAAACATAGATGACAGAGAAAGAGGGCAATGAGAGGAGAGAGTGATGAGAAATGAGAGAGTGGGGGCGGACAAATGAGGTAGAGGATGAGAAAAGAGAGAGGGAGGCAAGGGGGTAATAAGCCACTGCTGAGGAGAAGCCTGTAGCCCGAGGATGCCCTGCTAAAAGCCTGTCAAAAGCACTAAGTCCATGCCCAGCAGGGCTTGAAAGACAGTGGGACTATATGTGCTTACAGTATATAATATTTGCACCTCTCTTTTTCTATAAGAGACAGGAGGAATGAGGGGATAAATATGGGTGCAATGGAGTCATCTGTGCCCGGGCCCAGACTGTGGACACACCGCTCTCTCCAAACACAACAAATATTAGCTCAGCTCCAATTCAGGCCAGGGGAAATATTGTTCCTCAAAGGAATGCAGACACACACACACACACACGAGCATATGCGTGTCCATGAAAGAACCCATGGGACATACGTATGTGCCAACACTGGCGCACACACGCACACACACACACACACACACACACGCACGCACACGCACACACGCACACACACATCCTTATCCAGCTCTCACATCTTGAAGGCGTGAGACGAATACACAGACACACATCATAACACCAACTTCAGAGAGAAGAAAATGTGGAAAACAAGTGCACAGGGGCCAGCAGACAGACAGCGTCTCAGATCTTTCCTCATCGGTCCGATGCTCTCTCTGGTTCTCAACTATTTTTTAAGTCTACCGCAGCACTGCAAGGAGCCTAGAAAAGAACTACCACAGAGGAGGGAAGAAAACCCGGCTTTTCAAGCACTGCACATGTCTTTGTGCTTTACAAGTCCCTTTTCAATATTTAATCAGAATATCTAGAGTATATGCACTTACACTAGCCACTTTCAAATATTCCTTCAGCTTAATACATTCCCAGTCTTTTATTAGACATTGTTTCAGGGAGCAAATTTACTCTGGTGATGCAGTGCTGCATCATATTAATGATTTATAATTGAACAAATTTAAATGTTAAGTTGTTCTTAAAGGCTTGCTGTGTTTCAGAATCAGAGAATGTGGAGAGATGGCGCTACAATAACATAATTATATCCAAGGTTGCTAACCCTAATGTCGCAGTTTGTTAGCATGTAAAGCAAGCGTAGCTAACAAAGCAAGCAAAGCATCTCAAGACTGCTTTTTTGACATCTTTCCAGCATAATAGCTGCAAATTAAAAACCTGCCACGTGCCATCTCGTGCACAGTCTCAGTGGCAGAGCTGAAATGTAATGACATTAATCTTTGCCACACTAGGAATGACTAATAATAAATAAAACTGATACATAACTCATAAACTTGAATTATGTCAGGGGTTGTTTGGGATCTGTGTGTTAATGCACCGATTACCACAGCAAGAGTTTAGCTTTGAAGCATTCGGCCGTCCCAGACTGAAAAGTTTATGTTCTTTGCTTTCTTGCAGACAGTTACATGAGATGATTAATAGATTTCTTATATACGTCTGTATTGTCTGTACAGCCAGTGAAATTAGCATGAAGACTGAAAGCAGGGGAAGACTGAATAGCTCTGATTTAAAAGGGCAAAAAAGATTTTTTTAAAAAGAAAAACAGCAACTTTAAGCTGGTATTAGCTGGTACTCGTGAAAACTATTATTCTATGCCGCCTTGAGTCCTAATTTACTACATGATTACTGAAGGATCTCTTTGCCTCTTACTTGTTCAGATGTATTAGGTTTCATAATACCAAGGTTCTTCATCTGCATCCTGTAGGAGTGTTACTCTGCGGAGTGTGCTGTTGGCTTGGGGAAGGCGTGTGTGAGAAAGACGGTGAAATAAATAGTGTGTTAATCCCCAATTAACAAAGTAAAGGTGGCAGATTGGCCCGCTGGACTTTACTTTATCTGTTCTACTTGGCCTGCTGCAGTTCACTTCAGGAGGTCAATACAGCAACGCCGGCTGGCGAGCAACACCCATGCTCTGCCCTCTTTCACTCTCTTTTTCCTTCCACTGGTTTCTTCATAACCTGCACTTCAAAAAAAAAACAGTGGAAATAAAGAGAGACTGCAAGCTGAGAGGAGCACATGAGAGGTGTCCTCCTACACCTTTGAGGCAGAAGAAGAGGGAGAGGCAAAGAATCGCTCAGTGGGGCATTATTGCAGATCTCAAGTCATAGGCCTGCAACCTGTTGCACCCGTTTACTCTTAAAATTAAGCGTAAAGCCTTTTAAATGAAGGGTAGTTAAGTGGTTAGTTTCACAATATCATAACTAATCCAGTTTGTGTTTAGTATGGTCATGGTTCAGTATGGTTTCGAACAAAAATGTATATATGTATCACTGATTGTAGGAGGACTTTATTTTTTTATTTTTATGTTTATTAACATTCTGTTCGAAATAAAGATTGAAAGATTATATATATATATCTAAACCACACTTAATTAGTTGCTGACGTATAATAAACATCAACAGTCACTTCCCTCACAGCCAAAAGATCCCGCATCAACTACAACCTAAATCAGCATAATTCACACCCAAAGTGATGTCTGTGCTAATAGTGACCGCACATTCACTGGTTACTTCATTAGTTACCTGTTCAACTGCTGTTAACACAAACATCTAATCCTACGGGTGGGTAGAAACTAAGTCAAAATAACCAGCTGAAGTTCCAGCTGAGCATCAGAATATGGAAGTAAGGTGACTTAAGTGACCTGGCATGGCATAGAACCAAGATATGCAGAAGAGCACCTCTGAACGCACCACACATCAAACCTTGAAGCAGATGGGCGCAGCAATGGATGTGGTGTTGTGGGGAATGTTTTCTTGCCATCCTGTGGGCCCTTTAGTACTGATGCTGCATTCTTTAAACCTAACCTGACTGAACCTAACTATCCTTGCTGACCATGTCCATCCCTTTAGGACCACCAGTGTCTGATGGCTGCTTCCAGTAGGATAACGCACGCACAATGACACAAAGCTCAAATCAGTTCAAATGGACTCCCCAGTCACCAGATCTCAATCCAATAGTGCCGACAAATCTGCAGCAACTGCATAATGCTAGCACGTCAATGTGGACCAAAATCTCTAAGGAATGAGTCCAGCTCCTTGTTGGATCATTGCCATGAAGAATTAAGGCAGTTGTGGAGGCAAAAGGGGGTCCAACTCAGTTCAAGAGAGAAATAACACCAACTTTTCCTGATCATTTCATGATCAACTGCTTTGTGTAGTTCAGCGACAGAAGCTGGAATTGTGTTTCCAGCTGACTGCAGGAGCATTTCCTCTGAGTTTATTAAATACCTGCAGCCCTATAGGGTTTCCTATCCAATGTGCGTCGCGTAAATAAAGTTGAGCCCGTTTATAGAGATAACAATAATTAGCATAGCAGTAGTTACAGCAGTAAAACACAATCCGTACTGTTCTACCTCAGGCAGGTGGGCTGTCACACACAGAGTCCCATCCTTAAAGTCTCAGGTTGAGTCCTGAGCTTGGTCACAGCTGTTAGACCACATTATGCTTCATGCTGTTTGCTGTATTGAGATGAATTATCACACATGGGCAGAACTTGTTGGAAATATCAGGAAACAAAAACACAGAAAGCAGATTTGGTCTATTTCTCTTTTTCTTTTCACCCTCAAATACACCTCTCACATCTACAACTCATTTTCTAAAGCTACTCTTTTTAAGCACTCACTGCTGTGTGCTGATATCGTTCCCCCAAAACATCCAAACATTACATTTGTCCCACCAACACCTGCCGAAGACTGAACAAACTGACAGCAAAGACGGACAGGAAAAGGGTCTCTGTGAGTCATCTATGTGGGCGGTGAGCATTGTTTGGAAAATGTAAATAGGAAGAAGAGGCAGCAACAGCCACCCACAGGACTGCCAGTGAGGATGTCCAAACTAACTCTAACTGGTCAGAAAAGGTTAGAGTGTGTGTGTTTGTGTGTATCTGTCTGCCTGCCTGCCTGCCTTTGTGCTCTTTTGAACCCACTCTAACTTTTATTGCCCTCCCAGGGATCATAATAAGGAACTAATTGATAGTCTTTGAGCTGCGGGCTGAGAAGAGGGGGGAGTTCCTGCAGGAAGTCAACACAAATCAAACTCTCTCTGAGCCCTAAAGGTCTGGAGCGATTCCAGCTGAGTTGTGGTGGGTTACAGTCGCTGTGAGTATGTGTGTGAGTGTGTGTGTGGGTGGGAGTGAGGCCAACAGAGAGGAAATAAGAAAGAGAGCAACAGTCTGGAGTTGACATTACGGAGTTTTCCCACATCAGCTTCTCTATAAGTTGCCTCATCATGCACTGACACACGTTTCCATTTTTGATTTAGTAACTCCTGCATCGTCACATTGACCTTTAAATTGCTTGCAGTTATTCTTTCTGATGTGTGTGGAAGATTTACGAGATATTTTTTTAAGCAGGAAATCAGTTTGATGAATCTGGCATCTAGGAAAAAGACGTGTCGCTGAACAGTATCCATGCATTTCCATTTCTCACTGCTCCTAAGGGACGAGATCACATTGCCCTTGTAGGTGAAAGGCCCCCACCCTCAACAACCTGAGCACAAGCAGAGCATGTGCGTGCATTGGGCTCAGATTCACATGGTCTCCCATTCCAAAACAAACGGCTGTCTGACACAGGAAGGCATACAGTACATTCCACAGGGCTCAAGCCCCTCCATAAGGGGGCCGGCAGGAGCGGGAATGGTTTCCAGCTCAACCTACCACTCCATGCTGCACCGTGTGAAAGGCCATGGCCTCAAAACACCTGAAAGTGGGCCACTTTCAGGAAGGTTTGCAATTAAAGAAATGTTTTTTGATACTCCACTGCTGAGCAAATCACACCATAAGCACAAAAACAAAAAAATAACTCAAAAGACTAGCTTATTTCTCTGTACCAATTAACGACTCACGCATTTGCACTGCGTGAAAGATCAGATCAGAATTAAATGAAGGCAAATGTTTGCTTGAAAACGGTTGCCAGTTTGGTTTTTTTGGAGTAAGTACAGATCTGTGTGTAAAAACCCAAAGCGGCATCTACAAGCTGGATTTGAATATCTTGGACTGCTTTCCGTTATATGCTAGTGTGCAGTGGGCCTGAAATAAGTGACGTTCAGGACAAGAGGTTAAAAAGGTTTTGACTTTGGTGTGAAAATACCAGTTACCCTTCCAGTCCTCATACCGCACCCTTTCTCGCATGCTACCATTAAAAGGATGAGCGTAACCTTCTACAACTTTATGTCGCTATAAAAGATTAAGTAAATGGCCTTGGACTGCGGAGCAGTGGAACGAGGCAGCCTCTTCTGCGAGTGCTGCTGCTCCACGCAGGTGTCGCCTGACTGCCTCAGTCTCAGCACTTGCTGCCCAGCAAACACACCGACTTTATGAAATGTGACAGATCAGCTACTGTAGCTGCACAGCGGGAACATTTCCTGCCCACAGAGAGAGTATCGAGGCCTAGAACTGCTTGCTTTTGGGGCGATTTTTTGTTGATGAACGGGAACTCAAATGTTGAAGTCATTTTATAGACATGCATGTGGCACGTCTGAGGTGACGCCAACACAGGATCTATTGCTCACCATAAAATAACATACAGTGTGCCATTTGGGTGCGGGTGTTTTTCAGTGAAAATCTCAATATATTTGAGTGGAAAAACTTGCGTAATCATATCTCCAGATTGCATCATCAGCAGTTCGAAGAATGAATTTTTTCGCTTTAGTTTGGGGCCTTTTAACTCGCTAAACTAAACTGATGAACACGAGCAAGTCATTAGTGTGCTGTCATTATGACCGTGCTGATGTTAGCATTCGTTTTAGCTAGTGCCGCTGTCCTGCCTAACTACAGCCTTGCAGGGCTGCAATATTTCCTGGAGAACAAACAGAAGTGAGTCAAAGTTCACTCGGATAACTCCCGCTAACAATGAGCACCTTCTGGCAGCAGGGATTTAATTGCTGCTTTCAAACACAGCTGCCAGAGTTTATTACTCAAACTCGTCCCATGCAGCCGCCACACGTGGGCTCCTACCTACCCCAACATGCTGCTTTTGAACCAGCACCACATGCTCCTCTGTGTTTCCTTCCCACAGACCAATAAGAGACAACATGGACCGAGTCTGATTTTCTCCCCCACAGTATTACGTCCCAACAGGAAGAAAGTCAATTTCATGCCCCCCCCCCCCAAAAAAAGGCCACAGGCTGGCAGACCACTAACAGTGGATTTTTGAGGCTAATTTAGAAGGCAACAGATAATCAAATCCACCACATTGTCTTCAAAAAAGGAAGAGATCCTCATTTTAAAAATCTTATCTGGCTGCAGGGTTGTATTCATGGGTGTCTGTGGGTGCATCAGTGTAAGAATATGGATTCTCTCACAATTCATCTCAGACAGATAAATATTTCCGCACTCTAATTAAAGGCTGCCTGTCAAGTGGCTTCTCTTGATGCACTGATCAGATTTAACGTAAACATAATGCAAACCTTCTCACTGTGAAATCTGCCCCTGTGTGCGTCCACTGCTCGTAATGTGGGGAACAATGTGGAGCTCATGTGGCTCCAACATGGCTCTATTTAGAAATACCTCAGTGCTGTGGTATCCAGGCTCATGGACTGTAACCGGCTTTTTTTCTCTTTTGCACAAGAAGGACCTTTGCAGATCCCCAGGCTGAGAGACCGCTGCTGCTCCCTATACTGACTCCCGCCCTCTCCACTACGCCTCCTGCGTCTTCACGGCCACCGGTTGGGAACTGCTGAAAAATCCTCTGCGTCGGTAAACGGCTCGGGAAAGTCTAGATTCTTTGTCAGCTGTGAAACTCTACACACTGGGAAATAAGCTTTACCTTCCAGCCATCTCTTGTGCTGAGAAGGGGGGAGACTACACTAGCAAAGTACTTTGCTTCAGCGCAGCAGCTTTCTTCCCTCATGACTGGAGAGAAACATGAAGCTTCAGAAGAAGAAAAAAAGCCCGCACTGAGCAGCATAGTGAAGAGCAAATGGAGTAAGCCAGGGTATTTTAAGTGCATTATATAAAAGGGGTTTCATATTCTCTATCTGAAAGATAGTAACCCAAAAAGCACTAAGCAGCACCATGTGAACAATCTGGAGTTTCTCCATTTAGCTGCAAGTGATTGCACAGTCCATATCATGAATACCACATATCAGAGGCTCAAGCTACTTACAGGGTCTCAAATTGGAGCTGAGCCATCTCCACACAACTGTGTAACGGCTGTAAGACTAAGAGACTGAAAGTGGAAAGAGGTTTTACCAACACTTCAAACCGCTGCTGAAAGGGAAGCTATTCCCAAACCATTCACTTATCAGGGTTCATGCACCTTTTCCAGGCTCAGATTTAAGCACTTTCAAGGTCCATTTTCAAGATTTTCCAGCGCATTAACACTGGGTTACATAATTATACGAATACATACATCTTTAAAAAGATGGCATTATGCAATAAGTCACTTGACAGAAAACAATTTTCATTTTAGACTTTCAGACTCACTTTCTTTCTCCATCTCAAGCTAACTATTCAATCAGTTATTTTTTACTACATCCAAATTCAAGCACTTTTTAAACCTTGAAAACACAGCATTAAAATCCCAGCACTTTCAAGGATTTCCAGCACCCTTACGAACCCTGACTTGTATACTAAATGAGGCGGATCAGCTTCCTTTTGAGAGTTTTAAAGCTTCCTCTCTTCACATATTTAATCTACTAGCTGATCAAGATATGCCCGTGATGCCTGTTATGTTTTTCAATCCCATATTTTATTTTATTTCCTTAATTTTGTGCCATTTGGGTACTTTTATCAGCTGCAATGCATACTACATTTTAGTTAGCAAAAATAAACTTTATGATGAAATTTCCAAGGACTCTAGAGGACCAAACCTGTTTGTGCCTCGTGTCCTTCAAAACAGACAAAAAACCAGGTACAAGCAATTGCAGCTGTCACCAACAGAAAAACACACTTCCACTGAGAGACGGGAATTATTTGACTGAAATTTCTAGTTCCTTCATATAATTAG
The DNA here is from genome assembly GCA_015106715.1 of Bujurquina vittata. Taxonomy (NCBI): domain Eukaryota; kingdom Metazoa; phylum Chordata; class Actinopteri; order Cichliformes; family Cichlidae; genus Bujurquina; species Bujurquina vittata. The sequence goes on along the minus strand of VUQK01009524.1, from coordinate 47,183 downwards.
CAGACACCTTTGGCTCTTGGGTCCACCTTTCTCAAAATAACTCCACCTGGGGAGAAACATTAGCATTATGACAAAAGCCTGTTCTTTTTGAAAGGTCTCAGTGACCCTCCTCTATTCACTCACTCCTAAAATAACATGAAACCTATCCGGCATCAGGGCCCTGTATGGGTGCAGTCTTTCACCTGCACCGCATTAATTCTCAATCAGCTTAACTTTTAGGCCACAGGTGCACACTATATGAGACATGAGCTTTCTGTCTATGCATGAGCAGGAAATTAATAGTTATGTTGCTAACCGAGTGTGTGTTCTCCCTGGAGCTGCAGTGTATATTAGAGGAAGTACAATATAGAACATGCATAACTCTCTCCCCCTCCTCGTTTCCTGTTTAAGAGTTCCCATCTTTCAGCTGTGGTATGTAATGCTCACCTCAGTCTGCAGGAACATGTGCATACCTTCACCCCTATTTAAGCACATGCAATTTTTAACTACCTCTCGGTGCCAAAAGATTTCCTGCTCTCTTGATGCAGGCACACGTGGTTTGGTTGAGTAGCATGCGGTCCTGAACTGAAGCTGCTCTGTGTTCAGCTGCTGTCAGCAGCCAGCAGACAGACAGCAGGCTGGGAAAGAGGAATACTTACAGACGGTGCCAAGTCCATCTGCAAAGGAGAGCAAGAGCGAAAACAGGTCTTTCTTTATCCTGTCTTTGGATCAGCCTGCTAAGAGGACAGGCTGGATGGAAAAGACTTTCACAATTATTTTTGGGACGTTTGTGTGCTATGTGCTGCGTGTACTATCAGAATAATCAGTTGTATTAGCTTTTCTTCATCAGGAAGCATGCACAAAATTATTATATTCTTATCAAGGAGTTCAAACGTTTCACCAACTGAATAATCATTTCAAAAAATAAAAACAGCAGAAATGCTGCATCCATCTTCTCAAATGTCGGGATTTGATCTATCACTGGAAATTTAAATGTATTTGGACACTGGAGTGTTGAATAAGCAAAATATGCCAATTACAAACATCTCACTGCACTGTGGCGGGTTGTAAGGAACAACTTATATGATCATGGAGATTAAGATTTTAAAATTGGTGGGAATTCCCCCTTTAAATGCTTCCCAGAGCGAAGATTTATCCACTTTGGAGAGGGCGGGTCAGGACCGGTCCTAGCCTGCTATGTCAAGGTGGGTAGCCAGAAATAATAGGTGGGTGTTTTGGGCCCACCTAGTTAATACACACACACACAGAGACAAGTCCTCACTGTGTATGTCAAAATACTTAATAGTACTGCTAAAATCAATGTCCCTCAACTGTCGCAGTAAAAGCAAGATGGACTAAAAATCAATGGTTAAAAATGTAAATGCCTCACACTCTAGTTCATATGCAAACATCAGCATCTATTCAGAGAATAAATAAAAGGAGTTATTTCTTTACATTAAGTTTCCATTCAGTGCAGTCAGGCAGAAACAATGGCTTCAACAAAAGCAACTTTTCTCCAGATCAAAACTATGGCAACACACCAAATTTAGCCTCGGTCGAACATACAAAAAACACAACTTAAAACAGATTTTAAATCTGAGTATGTGATTTGTTTTATTTATGTTTCATACAGGGGAACCATGTGTGAACCCCTCTGAACAGTATTCAGCTCCTTTGGAAGGCTGCTTCACCTTCATCTTGACGGGCTTAACAGAGACAAGTACAAAAGTTAATGTCAAACATCGTTAACTAGTTGCTAATTTCCTGGAAATGCCATTTGAGCTCGTGATAGAGGCCCACTCCTGCAGAGTGCGCATTATAAAGGCTACAGAGTAGTAACAGGAGTCGATTAAATTATGTACAATAAGTGCAGTCCAGCACTGAAATTCAAGTCCAGTTTGTTAATCACTGACTATGCAATTAGCCAAAGATAACAGACATATCAGTCAATACTAAAAGTAATTAATTACACCGGCTCTTTTTCATATTGAGAGTAGTATTATAGACTAAGATGTTTTAAAGCACCTGCGTAGATTTTGTACTAAATGATGGGGTGGCTAAATAAAAGTGCATGTGTATAGCCGTGAAGTAAATTTGATAAAGCATTTTCAGAGCGTTCTTCAAAACTAATATTCGGCCTCAAGCTGTGATTTGGTTTCTCATACGTGCGCCATGACACTGATAAGTATCCAAGGAAATGTAATTCATTGACTTGGTGTTGGAGAAAGTTATAAATGTCAGACATTTGCATCCTCGCACTCCCTTTGGGGTCAACAACATTTAATTGATGTGTAATTGTGCACTTCTTATCCTATCGCTTCATCTCCATAAGCTAGAAGCATCGGTTAATGCTGCCAAAACTATCAATTTGCTGGCAAAACTCATCTCAAACTCCACAGACAACAAAGTGACAGTTTGTTATATTTAGTTTCATTACACAGTTCTAGTTCATTCTGACTACCAGAGCATCTCGCGTGAGCACAATGATGCTCCTGTAACTCAGGACATCACATGCAATGACAGATGAATCCAATTAGATTTTATTTGCATTAGAAACATATTCATAAGTAAATGTAGTCGCATTCGTCAACAACAATAAGGACTTCAAAGGCGTCACGGGGCTCCCATCTGAGATACATCACGCTGTTTGTCATAAACCTCGGCTGCGCGCACACACACACACACACACACACACACACCTGTGCCGCAGGAAAAGACACACTGTGTGTACAACGCCTTGGATGTACACAGGCACACACGGGCATATATGTACTCCTGAAATGTCGCATGTTCATTGTTACACAAGTCGGTCTGCAGCCAAAGTGCTTCCAAAGTAAACTTTTCAAACTTTGGATCATTGAAACTAAAATGCTGCTTAACATCGTTGGTCGACTCTCGTCTTCATAAATGTTCTTAACTGAGACCAGAAATTATTAAAATACATATTTACCTCAATTTTAGCAAAAACTGCTCAAACGTGGGTAGGCGTATCATTTTCAGACGGCTTTTCTTCTTAAACTATTCATTCAATTTCAAAGAAACTGAACTGCTCACATGAACTGCAGTCGTATCAAGTATGACATGCAATTTTCCAATTCAGATATTATCTCGGTCTCACCTTGGATTTGACCTTCCTGGCTGCAGGAAACTTGTAATGCTACAAAACCAAGTTTTTATTTTAAGCACATTAAAATATCCAGCAAGTAATCTTTTTTCATTCTCTTCTTTGATTGTGTAACAGTGAAATGCCCTTGCATCTCCTCTATTAGTGAGTTACATTGTAGTAAGTAATTAAATACATTTGGTTGGGGAGATATCCATAAGCAGACACGATGAAACCAACAAAATTACCTGGACACACCATCTTGACCTGTTTGTGCAGCCTGGGAGCTAAATAAACGCACTACAGGCGTTTAGTGAAGTGGAACAACCCTGCTATGCTTTCTGATATAAAGTGCTCTCTATACAGACCCGCTCCACTTTTCAATGGAATATCAAATTAAATGACCACACACAGATAATACATGCTTACAATGTACGATCAAAACACAACTATCCACGCAAAACATAGGAATAAAATGGAAAAAGAATTGAATATCTTGGAAACTGAGCCAAAGAGTTATTTAATAGTCATATTTGGAGTCAGCACATCAAAATCCACGTTAAAAGCAGTGTTGATTTGACCTGTTCACTGGCCTCTCTTCATGCAGTGTGCACATGCATGGCCTTCAGTCTTTTTTCCACCAACGCTTATACTGTATACACACACATTTCTTCCAGTAGGTAGTCAGTCAGTCAGTAAGTCCGCAGGAAAGGGATGAATGTGGTCTTTCAAGCTGCAGCAAGCCTGCAATATCAGCCATTCCAGCTCTAACGCAGGTGCTGCTTCTGCTGGATGAGTCAAATACTAGCCGTGTGTGTGGTACTCTCTAAACAGCATGCATACACAACGAGAATCATAATCACCTGAGAAGCACACGGGCCAGTCAGAGCTCTGTGTTCTGCACCACTGACTCCACTTTTACCAGCAAAGCTCACAGACTACTGGAATGTGTTTTGTTTGAACCCTATCACTATAATTAGGCTTTGTGTATGTGTGTGCACTTGTTGCATGATGCCTTAGCATTCTTGGTTCATGGACTCTTTGTTCTGGAGCTGGGCAGTTGTTCAAGTATTGCTAAATGCTTTTTGCATCAATTACATGCTGAAAAGAGCGCACACCAAACGTCCTGACTGTGAACTCAATCTGATGGAAAGAATACATTTTTTTTTTTTTTGCACTTTAATCTCCTACCTTCAGTCTCATTTTAGCCATTATACCACTGGCATGCACATTATGTCTAACATAAAGGGGAGCTGTTAAGGGTTTTAAACTCAGTGCCCTTAATCTTTAAAACAATGGCATGTACATGGTTCCAGGCTTGAGAGGGGGTCAGTGTAATTAATCACTGACCATGTGCTGCAGACTTACAGCTAAGCTAATCAACTTGTCTTACTGAAATCAGGTTTCAGGAGCGATTCACTTTCCGCTCAGTAATAGCAGCGTACATTCACGCACTTCTTTCCTTACACAAGAGGCTAATTAATCAGTCAATTATTAGGAAACAGAATAATGAGAGAAAATTTCCAGCTCAGAAACCTTCAGTGTTGTTTTTTTTTTGGTAAAAGATGGACTGTGAGAGGTTTCTGCTGTTTGAGGACACAGCCATCATCACAATCCTACACACATGTATCACACCTCGCGCTCTGCTCTTTCTCCGTCACCTTTTCAATAGAATATCGTGGTTTCCATTATCACAGCCTTTTAAAGACTTTGCTGTCTTTGATCTGTCTGCACCTTTTGTTCTGACATATGTGTACATGCAAAAAAGTGTGTGCATGCATCTGCACGTGTCTGCTGCAATTTCAGTTTTTTCATTTTTACCTAAATGTTTCTTTGGGCAAAACAAGTTTGAATCCTGAGCTCGTCACTGCCACCACATGTAAGCTGCCTCGGAGACTACAGGGCTCAACGTTTCCCCCATTTCTTCCCAACCACACAGACTAAAAGAGACTGATAATTCAGATAACCAAAGCTTAGAATAAAACACCACATTTTCCATTCCTCTTAATACATATGGCTATTTTTGCACTTATTGACTGCAGGGGAAACATTCCTTGTCCCAGAATGACACTCCCTAACTGCTGTCAGCACTGACAAATAGGCCTTTATCACCTGAGATGAAAGCCAGAGGGGGCAGAGGCATGCAAGGAAGGGAAAGAGAAAGGAGAATGATTTTGTCCCTTTGTTGACTGATCTGGTTCAATCCATGTGGTGCAGCAATTGAATTCCCATCCAAGCCTTTTCCTTAAGAGGATTTGGACTCGAGGGAGTCGGAAAGCCACTTGACTACAGGGCAAGGCGGAGGGAAAACCCCTGATCGGATGATTGGTGTGATAGAGGAGAGGCATGGGTGCACGAAGTGAGAAGAATGGACTGGAAAATTGCAGTGAGGTAAATAAGAATTAGCAATGATAAATCCTGCTCATTGTCACTTCTAGCAGGAATAATGTGGCAGCTTTCTAAAGACTGGTAGGAAGCACAGATGGTTAGGAAGGTTAATGAAAGATGTCACCACATTAAAACCATCAGAAAGCAAATGTAAAAGAGAAAGTAACCATAAAGTGATGGATAAACAGAAGAGGTGCAGGAGCAGAGGCAGCTGAAATGATGGCAGAGGGGTGGCAGGTGGTGATCTCTGATCCCATTATACAGGCTAATCCTGAGCAGCAGCGAGTGTTTGGATGTGTAATGGTGTGTGCGTTCTTACTGTTGGTGCGCAGTAACAGAGGTATTGAGTCTGTCACTCAACTTGTAGTCGGGTCTGAAGAACAACTGAGAGTGAAATGTGTGAAACTGTCAGTGCAACGCAGGTGCAAAGGTTAATTAACAAAATGTTATTACAGGTGGGAAGAGTAAACTGGCACATAATTAATCTTTACCTTGTAAAGGTCCATCTAAAGTTTAAGAGCTTTACTACAGCTATCCATTTCATGAGAAATCTGCCATTTTGTCCCATTATTATGGCAAATCTTAACTGAAGTCTGGGTCTTGATGTCGCACAGAATCGTTTTTCTGAAGTTTTAACAAGACATTTCTCTGTCGCTTCTTGCTTCATTTCCCCCCGTGTCTGCCTGCTCTCCATAGCGCCCTCCCTGAAAAAGCAGCAAACGTCTAACAGCTCGCTGCCTGTCAGATGAAACAGCGTACGTCTCTGCCAGCTTCCACACAATAATCAAACTCAGGTGCAAACTTTTCAGAGCTTGAGAAACAACAGCAGGTTTGGCTTGATGACTGATGCTCGGTGCATGCAAGCTGGCAGCTCTCAGTATGAGTTCAAAGTGCCGTAACCTCCAGCGCAGTCATTTGACCAGTCTGGACCTGTGTGACTTGATGTTATTTCTTTTTTATTAAAGCTCTACAGATCTAGAATTCAGGCTACAGAATACATTATCACCGACTGCATTTTGTTTTCATGTTTTCAGGACTTAAACTCTCTGATTTAATATCAATAAGTAACTGTTACCTTATGTTGTTACACAAAGTGTGACCCACATGCATGGACCCATATCAGCGGGCTTTATCTTTGGGCCCTCATCAAGTCTGGGTCACCAGGTCACATGATGAGTGATGCTGATATATGCAAGCAGGTCTGTTCAAGTCCTTCTATATTAAAAGAAATACTGAATTAGCAATACTGTACATATAAATTAACTTAAAAAAATGGTTACATTTGACTCAATAAACAACTGTTTAATTATTTTATCCAGACATGCAGATCTGAAGACACAGGCTACAATGAAGCTACTGGAAGGGCTTGTGAGCCTTTCAGTCTGTAGAAATGCAGGCTGTGATAAGAGTTTTGAAGTCAGAATTGAGGGGCATATAATAGAGCATTTAAGCCTTCATTAAAGCGGGGTTGTGAAAGTAGGTCAAGAGAATACATCTGAAAAATGTTTTCTTGGCAGGAAAACTCAACAGCGATGAAGATGGCAGTCACAGATGAAAAAAAAAAGAAGGTGGCACATGGTGGGCTCCAGCACAACAGTGATGAGCTCCAATGTGGACTAAGCATGACTCATGTAATTGCAGATAAATGACAGTGTCTAATTATGGGTGGGTGAGCTGAATACTGTGCCAGGCTTAGCTTAAGGTTTGCAACCACTCTCCTATTTCTACTCTCCATCAATATAAAAACTTTAAATATTTCCAAATATGTCCCCCAGATGTCTTTTTGGCATTAAAACATGGCTATAGATTTCATTCCTGCATCGTGTTGAAGTGAATCCATGATCCAAACTCTGAGGCCCATTTTTAAGCCAGATTGGTTTAAACGATATCATCAGTGACTTCATTTGTTGCGGGTGTCCTGCTTTGTTAATGAACTTCAGATTCTGCGTCTCCACTGCCACACAGTTGGCTGAGCAGTGTTAGGAAACCACCCGAGGTTCAGCAAGCACATCCTAGAGAGTCGCTTGGAGGGACCTCTTAGCAACACCTGTGCGTGGCATGCAAGTACCACCACACTCACAATTACTCAAAGTCACATTGAAGTTGTTAACACCATTTTAATTTGCTCCCACGTTGCAGAAGGGGCAAACAGCTCTCATGTAGAGCTGAAACAATTAGTTTGTAACTGATTAGTCCTTCAAAATGCTTATCATTTTTTTACAATTTGTTTATTGGACTCATTTACAAGCAAAAATCTCTAACCTGAAGTGGTTCTAACATCTCCAGTATTTGGATTTGATGCTTTTGTCTTTCCTTTACTCTATGTCATCACTGACGAAGTTTAGGGCTAATTTCGAGGGGTCTTTTCCCAACTCTTTTGACCTTTTGTGGTCTAAAGCTATCTATTCATTCAAAGGTGATTGCCTGTAAATGCATAAGTGTTAGCTGCTTAAACCTTACAGGAAGAAGGAAGCCTACAGTTAAAGATGATGGTGTTTTCTGGGGTTACTAAAAAAGAAATAAAATGCTTTCAGTTCCGCACCGTGTGAAACAGCAAATGTGACTTTGGAGAAAACATCATTTCTTAAAGAGGAAGCCATTTATAATACACATCTGTGCACATACGAGTGAAGTTTGACAGACACCACAGCCATAAGCCATCTACTCAGTTCCTGTGCAATTTGAAACAAACTGATCCACAACAAAAGGAAAAAATGGTTCCATGTTTTACATATGTTGGCCAGCTGCTTGATGCAAGATGTATTTTTCTCTTATCGGCCAAACAACAGAGAGAAAAATGAATGAACAACTCAAGTCTCTTTGCATCTTGCAGGGTGGGTTACATGTGGGCGGTTCGGCTTTGATTAACTCCTCACTGGAAAGCCTTTTACGTAAGGACATCCTGAGTGTAATATTCTGCTTAATTAAAAAGAAGTTCACACTCATTTTGAAAGGATGGGGTGTGTATACCTCATGCTGCAACAGAACCAGATCTTTTTTCCCTTTTGGTATATTTTTGTGACCTTTTTATAAATATGAGTTTAGGGTTTTGCTTGTCACTGGAAATGAAATTCTTATTCATGTTCCCCTCCTATGTAAATAATTGAATTCTGGCACCCAAAATAGGCCCAGTTCTGCTGCCACCGCAGCTAGGCTGCATTTTCAATATTTAATGAGTATGTGAAAGAATAAGCTGAGACTTTGAAAGAGTGCCAATTTATCAAGATGGGAAAACACACTTTCAACTGAAAGAACACACAATTACAAAGCCAAATAACAAGAGATTTTTGCTATGCAGGACAGAAATCACAACCAAAATTCCTGTAGCTAAAAATGCTTTTCAATATGTCTGCCAAACCTTTGCTCTTTCCCAATTTTTTCCCTTCAACAGTCCGGGGAAGAAGGTCTTGAGATGGCTGGCCACCCTGTGCTCCAGGTTTTACTTCCTCACTAATGGCCTGTGGATGCTCGGGTCTCAAAAGAATAATCATGTGGTTAAGAAAAACAAAAAGACAAGTTTAAGGGCAGTCAGTGAAAACAATAAGAGATGAAGCCATACGCTTTGATACCTCATGGAGAAATCTCAAGTAAAAACAGACAAAGATATGCCATGAAAGCTGGGAGAGGTTGTGGTGGCACGCTCAAAAGCCCCCATTATCAAAAAAGCCCCACGAGCCAAACAGATGTGCTGCATAGTTTCAACACTGCAGCTCTTAAAAAAAAGTCATAAGGCCTTTTATGGTCACCAAGTCACACATGAAGTGTAACCACACTAAACAAAAGCAGAAGCTGCTAATCATCTTCAAACAGCAGCCTTCAATAGCTTCTTCAGAGTTATACGTTGATGGGGTAAATATGGCGGCAGCGCCACATACACATGTGGGAAGGCCGCTCGAGTTCACTAGATGCATGCTGCAAAAGCACGATGCTGGTGAAGGAAAGCCCTGACACAGCACATAAAATCACTGCAAGTTATCGTTTGCTCTTTTTATATGATGCGAGGTGATCATTATTCCTTATTGACCTTTGGCCACAAGTGTAAAAGCGCGTTTTCGTCTCATTAACGATGAAATTGTGTTGAGGTAAGGCGTTATTCTCACAAAGCTAAGACAAAGACTTAGTCATTCAACCCTGCTGAAGCTGAGCCTAGATAATCAGGGTTTTCATTACCCTCCGCTCCTGCAGTTTGTAACACAGGCTTCCCAGGCTCAAGCTGAGAGATTCTTAAACCTGAGAAACATCCCTAGAGCCAAAGCAGACAACATACTGTACTTACTTTCACAGCCTCTGTCATTATTTACTTGACTAACAAACTCATTTTCTCCATTTCATAACTAGTGGTCCAAAATCACAAAGGTGAGCCTCTTTAGATCCACTTTTTAAATGTATTGCGGTGAATCTAAAGCTTGTAAAACTGGGAAGCCCCAGCATCTCCAGCTGAGTGTGGAGGGTAGCGGTCATGCAGCAATTCCACTCAGCCACCCAATGACTTGATTATACAAATTATCATCATCAAAGTAATCACGCTTTGCACCCTGCCGGCCTCCATTACACCATGAAAACAGGTTTAACCATAGCATGGAAATCATACGGATTATGAGTGAAGCTGTGACCTTGGCTGGTGTCACTGTTAAAAGGGTTTTAGTTTTTGGGCAAGGGTTGGAAGAAAGATGGCCAAAGAGGCAAAGAGGAGGGGTGAAAGTAAGGAGGACATTTAAAAAAAGGTAACGCTGGTTTGTGTCCTCGCATTCCTTTCATTTTAAAGACGACCTCCCCTGTACCCTTAATGATGAGTGTATATCAATAAAGAGGTGCTTTGATGACCATTAGAATAGAGTCCAGGTTCTTCCAGGGGTAGCCTTAGCAAGCCTTCATTAACTCCTGATGCACACTCAGTCATTTGGTCCTGGAAGCAGGCCTGAAATATGACAGAAACTGCTCACTTCAGAAAAGAGAGACAAGGGTTACCCCTAGTAGTGTCCAAGGGGGATATGGGGGTATTTTGTTTTTCAAACAACCTAAAGTGTGCACGAACAGATTTCCAGTAAATGGGTCAAAGGGTCAG
>VUQK01009524.1:23596-36628 GCA_015106715.1 Bujurquina vittata | reverse complement strand
TGGTCCTGGAAGCAGGCCTGAAATATGACAGAAACTGCTCACTTCAGAAAAGAGAGACAAGGGTTACCTCTAGTAGTGTCCAAGGGGGATATGGGGGTATTTTGTTTTTCAAAACCCAAGTATGGGAAAGTCTCCAACCTAAAGTGTGCACGAACAGATTTCCAGTAAATGGGTCAAAGGGTCAGCTACCTAACTGCTGACATGACACATTCTGACCGGCAGCCTCTGCTTAATTATCACCACGCAAAAAAAGACCCCAAAAACCGACAGCGATATTTGCATTTAAAAATCTAGATGGTTTCCATCTGACATGAAACCTCTCTGGGCTAAATAATGAACCCAATCCCTCACCATAATGTAGGACTGACTGCTGAGGAGCTGAATGCAGCGTGGCACTCAGCTGAAAGGGTTTACAGTTGGTGCTGAGAACACAGATGGCTGTTAACACAATGAATTACTGAAGATTAACTCGCCTGCTAGATTTGCCACATTAGTGTCTTTGATCATGTTAACAAACATGGCACAGAGACAGTCTGTGACATGATAAGGCTCGGGCTGCACAGCCACTGCGGAGGCCAATGTCACTATTATTTAAATAACAGAGACGATATCAAAGTGCATAACAGGGTGGAAAGTTCACAGCAGCAGGCAAGATGTTGCTGAATATGCCAACTGTGCAGGCAAGTCATTTTCTTCTACTGCACGTGTTTTGGCTCATTAAGTCACACGTTGATCAGCTTCCATTTATGTTGAATAACTAGAAACCGTCTTGTGACGGGATCACACCACACCATGACGCGTTCTCACACATGCTTTTACATCAGATAGAGATACTGTATAAGGGAAGTTACAAATAAATTAAAAGATAAACCTGAGAGAGAAGAGGAGGAAGAACAAAGAACAGGAACTAATAAATATATATATGATTCTGCTAAAACATTTTGCTTCTGACTTGGTGTAAACAGATTTCTCAGTAAGAGGGGTCGCTTAATGCTACAACTGCTCTTAGAGATTCTGCTTTTTAACACAGTAATTACCAGAAAAAACAAAAAAACCCAAAGGAAATTAAGAATGCAGTCCACATGGTTTCATTTTCTGATACATTACGTATATAAAGTAACATCAGTGAATGGTAAAAGTCAAAAATGCAACATATTTTCCACAGCACTGAGATTACAACCTGTAGTGCCAGAGCTTATCCATACTATGATCTTTAATAATGTAACCCTGGTGGGGATTTTAAAACAGGTTTTCAGTATGCAAGTATTCCATACAAAGTAGTACATGAAACTCTACTCCAAAGATACAAAACTGCTGATCTACTGGAACTCATAGGATTTACAGAGAAATTATCTAGAGAGGAGCGGTTATCTGGGTGAAAATGCTCATGCCAGGGGAGGATGGCTGGATTGTTTCAAGCTGATAGGAAGGCAACAGTAGGTCAAATAACCGCTCATTACGGCCAAGGTACGCAGAAGAGCACACTGAACTTTGAAGCAGGTGGGCTGCAGCAGCCAAAGACCACACCAGGTGCCACTTCTGTCAGCTAAGAACAGGAAACTGGAGCGACAATTCAACCAATTGGGAAAATGCTGCTTGTTCTGATAAGTCTTGATTTGTGCTGCTGAGCATCACTTAAATGCAACAGTCTACCTGAGTATTGTTACTGGCCATGTCCAGCCCTTTATAGCCACACTGATGGAAATGCAGATTCACGTCATGGAGGTGCAGCCGACCAATCAGCCGCCACTGTGTGACGCCATCGTGTTAATATGGATCAAAACCTCTGCTGAATCTATGCCTGAAGAATTAAGGCAGTTCTGAAGGCAAAACCCAGTGCTGGTAAGGTGTACCTAATAAAGTGACCAGTGAGAGAAAAAGAGAGAGCTAGCGTGTGTGTGTGTGAGAGAGAGAGAGAAATGTGTGTGGGATATTTATATTTCATTAGTGCTCAGCCCTTTACATATTTTCCCTCTTTCGACCACTGTTAGCTCATGCAGTCTTACAGAGTGAGTCACTGTCTCAACTGGCTGGATAATGTGGTCAGAGTTTAGACTTTCATGGGATGTCTGCTGCGACTCCAAGAGCAACTCAGGATACGGATCTGGGGTGTTGACATCAGAATTCCTTCAAATCAAAATAATGAAAAGAAGCAAACTTCAGCAAAATCGTCAGTAACCATTAGCTTTTAAATTAAGGTGGAATTATACGAAAAACACCACTGAAAACTAAAATGTTTCTCTTCTGCCAAAAATATGGAATGCTGGAGACAGATGCACATTTATAAGCATGGAAAAAAAAAGCCCTGACATTAAATTATAGGTTATGTGCTCATAAGGAAATTATGGAAAGCTGGAAGCATTCAGCAGTCAGACTACCCACACAGAGACAGGAAGGGAAGTTTTCCTTTTTTTATTTGGCATGTTATAATGACAAACATCTCAATTATGAATATTCATGAGCACTTAATTGGAGCCTTTAAAGTCACTGCTTTTCACTAAATTGAGATGGGGTAATGCACCAGCTTGTATTTAAAGGAAAAGTGTTATGTGCTGTGTTGGGAGTTCACTAATGAATTCCTTTCCCCAGCTCATCAACTTCCCCAAATACCCTTTGGAATCTCTCAGTTTTCTCATGAAAACAGCTCTAAATTAAGTGATTGCATGGAGTTTAATTCGTGGTGGGTAATACACCCTGCACAGAAAGCACGATTTGCATGCTTTAGCTCATTCAGAGCTCTTTTGACTCAAGAGGAGGGAAATAATGGAAACAGCAGACATTAAAGCGCATTTTTCTGTTTGGAAAAATGCCAGTACAGATATCAATTTGGAGTCTTTTAGAAACGATAAAGCGGGCTCGTAAATATGAGTGAGCACAGATGTGTTAAATGTGCCGTGCTGTTTTCCACAGCAATCTTGGGAGTTAGATGGAAAAAATCTAGCTGACGTCATGGCTTCACATATCCCCCATATTTGGATAGTATACACATGGAACACATTTGTCCATACAGCAGAACACAGTGAAGCAAGCAGCATTTGATTTCATTTCATCCTTTAAAAGGCTAGACACCAAAACCTGAACTGACCACAATCTATACTAATGATATTTGCTACAACTTTAAAGAGACAGCGTTTATCCATTTAGGATCAAAGGGTAGGCGATCTGATGTCAGAATTCCTGATTTATAGCTGCAGGAACTGCATATTGTACAATTTCTGATCATCTTTCCATGCTTTGTCCTCTCTAAACACTCTTAATTTCAACCTCTTTAACAAACTTATTTAGCAAATACGACATTAGACTGAATATAATTGGGTAATTAGGTCCCAGGCAGAGACCTAGACATCAATCTGTGACTATCTGGCGACCACCGGCTGTGAGGAAAACATGTGTATTCCCAAACCAGTTGGCGAGTTTCAAAGACGTGCCTCCTCGTGATTCCTATGGGTTGCTAGTAGGTTGCCACGTTCAGCTGTGGTTTACATGGAAGACCCTGAATTTGCAAACATAGCATTGTGCTGCAATTTATTCCACATCATTTCATCTTTGAGAGTATACGGAGAGGAGTCTGCATCTTCCAAGCAAATTATGGGTGACCGCGGCAATCTGCTTACCACCAAACCAGTAGCAAGCAGGGTTTTGGTGCAGCGCCCTCTTTCTAACCTACGTCACTTGATGACAGCCAACAATCATTCACCAACTGGTCAAGGACCCTGTGGGTCTGTGTGACTGAGGCGTCCATTTCCCAATATTTTCTGATACTGTTACCAAACAATTAAGTGATTATGCAACTAAGGGATACAATAATCTGGCAATTAATTGATAATAAATCCCCTCAATCATCACATTAAGAAGCCGCAATCGAAATGAAGTCAGTAAAAATGTACAGTATAATGGCGTATGCTGAACCAGTGCAATATAAATATTTAAAGCGACTTCAAGCTGGGAATTCCATTTATTGCATTCTTTTAATGAATGCTAAAAAACAATTTAATGTGTTTATTGTGGCCAAGCTCAATATCTATAGTGGTAATAGTTTAACAGCAGCATTATATGCAATGTAAAAGAATCTTCCCCCTAATAACAAAACAAAAATGCACAGCTAAATAAACAGCACAGGCAGATTGCTGAAACAAACCCTCCATTCAGCAAACAAAAATCAAACTCTGCTGCACCACGTGGTTTAAGTCCTGGACAAGTTGGATACTTTTGTGCAAAAGTCCAGAGAGGACCAAAAAACACAACACCAAAGGGGAGACAGGGTTTGGACTCTCCCCCCCCCCACTCCTTTTCCTTCAATTAACTGAACACTGTAAAGCAAGAGGCGGTATTAAAAAGAGAGAGAGACAAAGGAAGAAAACAGACATCCTGACACAGGGTTTTCCCCCCATTTCTCTCCGTCACAGCCACAATCCCCTCAACCACAGTCCTGCCAAGGAAGTTTCCATTTGCTAAGCTAATTAAACCGAAGAAAAATGGGAAGAAAGAGGGTGGGAACGGGGAGGGGGGTGTTCCTGATTTCTGTGTCTAAATATTTTCAAAAAGACTGCCACATATGCATGCAGAAGGTTTCGTACAGTGCTGCGGCTCCAGATAGCCTGCTATCTAAGGTGGCCGCGTCCCAACATAAACCAGCACTGCTGTCGCCCGTTTTTGCTGCAGCCATATCGCCTTAATGTGTTTTCCCTATGCTCTGGTGGCTGCTATGACTGTGTATTTTACACATGTGGCTATAAGCTCACACACACACACACACACACACACACACACATACAGGGTTGTAAAAAGGCTCAAACAGGGACACACAAACATGCACAGTAAACACAGTTTGACTATTTGTGAGTCTCTACTAGTATGCAAAAGTCGCTGCCAAAGCACAGGCCTCTTCCAACTCGTCAACAAGGGAGGGGAGGGGGAGGCGAGGGGAGGGGGGGGCAGCTTCTTTCAAACACACATACGTTCTGCAGATGTTAGCAAATTCAATACAAGCACTCACACCTTAAGGGAAGGGAAAGGAGGAAAAAAAATGAGCGCATCTTGGATGAGAATATATTATTTTTCCTTCGTTTCTCCCCCCAGCTGCCTGAGAGGAAATATACTGCCACTGTTCTCAGCCCACACCAAGTGACAGGGGTGATGACATGCAGCATCTTGACCACGCAGGCAGAGATGTGGCAAGAGGGGCGCAATGTGGAAGAGGAACCCAGAGAAACAACAAGGGGGAGGGCAAGGGACCATGTGCTTGTGTGCCTGCATGGCGACAAAACAACAGTTCATGCGTGGACACAGATGGATTCAGGGAAGGGGGGGGGTGCTTTCAGTGGTCCTGCAGCCCCTGCCTCCTGTGGAGTCCATTAGCGATTGCATAATGCTTGGCAGACAGGGACTGAGTGAATGCGCCCCCCTGAAGGGTCGGACACTAGCGAGGAGGTAGGATGTTCTGCAGCGTTAAGGAACTCTGCGCTCCCATGTGTGTCAATGGCAGATTAATGAGAAAAATAAAAAGACCACAGTCCCCCCCCCCCCTTTTTTTTTTGAACAGTTGGCCAAAACAAGCCCCGGTTTCAGATTGAGGACTTCTACACGGATGCAAAAATAAAAGAGCATCACTAAATAGACAGCAGGATAAGCTGCAGTGGCAGCGCAGCACCTGGCCCCTCCGTGCATGGGTTCATTTTTATCCTCAATCGTGATTCTTTATCATCTCGTACCTTTAATGGGCTCGCCATTTGGCCATTTTTGTTCTCTCTCCATTAACAGTGTTCTCCTCCGGACTGAGTGGCGATTGAAAGAGGGGAATATTTTGCCCATGCATTGCAGACAGGTATTTTACTTATTCATCATGAAGAATATTGGAAATGAAGTGCTTAAGAGGTAGCGCACTGCTTTTAACATTGGTGAATGGAAAGAAACTTGGAGCGTACACACCTCATTCAGGCCTGAGAGCGCTGTGCTGAGTTAAAAAAAAAAGAAAAAGCAACACACTCAGTTCACTTGCCTTGGCGCGAACAATCAAAAAGCATTAAGTGCAGTGGAAATAACATGTTTTGTGGATTAATACAGCCTTCATATCAATTTAATCACAAGATAAAATCAGTGTTAGCTATTTGCTCTTGGTTGAGGACAGAATAATGTGTGTGAGAGTGAAAATGCTTATGTTGCGAGGAAGGCCAGTGTCTGTGTTTTTGCTTTCATTGCCCACAAAGCTGCAGATACTAAACAGTTGTTTCCACAAGAAAGTGAAACTTGAATGCAGCTGTGGGACCCAGATAATAATATATCCTTCTCAATACAGAGCCAGCACCTTCTCCCCTCCCCGAGAAAGCCGTCAAAGTCTTCGGCTTTAGTTTTGTATTTGTTGTGTTGCTCTTCTCACCCTTGAAATATTGTTAAGGCTCAGGCTTGGCACGCCATTTTGTCTGTGTGAGGACAGCGAGCCAACCTCACTTGCCCTTTTAAGACAGCTTTCACCCAAGATCATCCTCATGAATTGGGTGAGTCCATAACAAATGTCCAGGAAAGAATAGAAAATATGTCAAATCTCCCATTCTCTGTCCACAAAATCCACGTTCATTGTAGCTTCTTCTCCTTAATCCTTCAATTTCCTTTCCCTTTTCCATCACACTCCAGTTTTTCTTTGAATGTCCTTGGAACCGAGGCTCACGCCGCATCCAGCCCTCCTCTGAAGTGATTCCCTTTGAGTGCGAGACAGCACTCAGAAACCCCCCCACCCTCCACCCGTAAATCACAGATGTAAGGGGGGGGGGGGGTGAACAACACCCCCGCTTCCCACCAAAACATGACACAAATTACAGACCACAACATCTGGTGAGTGGTGTGCACCAAAACACAGCAGGGCGGGCTGAGGATATATAGCCTGGCTTCACTCAAACAAACTCATCCTCCATGTTCGCACAAGTTCTTGGAAGCAGAGGCGTGACAAAAGGCACGGTTGTTGGGGCTGTCAGCTAAAGACAATCCTGGATGACTGAAATCAGACGTTCTCTGGTTGCAGGGGAAGAAAATCTGCACGTTATCTCTAGCAGAGCTAAAACGGAGAGCGAGAGGGGAGGCTGCATGTCCACATTGTACTGGCAGACAGTGGAGCCCTGTAGCTCGAACTATTTTTTGTCCACTCTTATTGAAATATGCCAATTCTGCCGTGTACACACTCAAAGCTTACTCAAGCAGACCCCCTGAAAGCAGACGAGATAACATGCATCACGGTGCTTAGTTTTGATCGGCTCCAAGTGAAGGTTTAGCTAGTGTTAAAAGTTACAAACGGCCCTTTTCCACAGGTAGCCGGCTCTAAAAATAATGGATTGATGCTGGAAGACTATTGATGTAGAGCTTTTCTCCTTATCAAAGTAACCCCAGGGATTGTCTGACCAATTTGTTTGGATGAGAGCGTATCGACCAACCGATCGACATGACAACCTGGAGATTCCAGCCCTTGTAAATGTGAGGAAAACAATCAGACTGCCACAGCTCCACATTCAATACATCATCTCAGACAGATATGATAACAGCACGCAAGCATGGCTCGCCAGAAGAAAAAATATATATCTTTTCTTGAGCATGTGCAGGGACCCCACATGTAGCATTGCAGTAAGAGCATTATTAAGCAGGAAAGCAAAGCAAAATACAGCAACGGGCACCGATGGCGTCCAGAAGTGCCGGTAACAAAGAGTCCTGTCTGGTGCTCGGTGGTGAAATCATTCCTTCTCTAAAGCCAGGAGCAGTTAGTTTTATCATTAAAATTTCAGAAGCCTCTAAGTGTTACAACATACCTCTGTGATGTAATGGGCTAATTAACACACAGGCAGATGTGCCTGAAGCAGGTTATCAGCCACTTGTCAACAGTGGGGTCAATACTGACAATCAATGCCATGTGTCAATATCCAGCAAGGCCTTTAGGGGACACTGATAGAAGAGAGTCCAGTAATGATCAGGTTAAAGAGTGTGTGTGTGTGTGTGTTTGAATAGTTGGTGAAGATTTTAAAGCATGCTATTATTTAACACATTTTGCCAAATATTTTTTGTATTGATCTGCCCTTTTGTTACAGTACTGTCTTCTGTATATATATATATATATATAAAATAATGGATTCAAATTTGTATCTTCAAGAGTGTAACTGTTTCTTATATTTAACATTTTGAGGACACTTCCGAAGCCTGGCCATCCTAGAGTCAATGTACAGTGAAGAACTGGAGCATTTCTAGCAGACACACAGAAAACATTAAAAAAAAAAAAATAAAAGTACTCTGAGGGTGACCTCACGCAAAACAATGAGTCATTAAAACAACAGCGAGTGAATCAGCTAATTGGACAAGTGCTTCTAACAGTGGAGGAGGCGCCGTGCCAAGCGACAAGTCAACCCACAGAGGAGCAACAGGAGGGGGCAATAATGACCGAGGCTGCACATAAAAGTGCCAGAAGCTGTCGTCCCAACGAGCCAGCCAATTTGCAGGCTGATGCCCACTCAGTGAGGAGACTTACTCGAGCCTGAAAGTGCAAAACGAGTTGTTCTAGAAAGCGTCATTGAATTTTTTTATTTATCCTTTTGCATCGAAATGAGGGGTTGTCTCCAATCTTGGTGACATTTACTCAATAACGCAACTATTAATGTGAACACGAATGTGCACAGCTGTACAGAGCCCCTCAGAGCCAGCCAGCCCCCCCCTCATTTCAGACTCAACTTTGCGCACATAACTGCGTTCAAAGTGTGAAAGCCTGGGCAGCACTATTCCAGCAGGTTAGTGGACAATGATTTATCAGGTTACACAACCCTGCTCAAATTAAAGCAGCTGTTTTTCTCTCTCTTTTTACACAAGTGTAGAAATGTGCTAGAAAAGAAAGACAGAAAACGCGAGCGGTGCCTGCGCGGATCCAAGTGGCTCGCAGCTCCGTGCCCAGCGGAGGAAGTTTGGGGAAGAGAAAACAAAAACTTACCCTTTCCCCGGAGAGGAAGACCGCCAGCCCAAGGGTCAAAATTATCCAAACGTTCCTCATTATTCCTCTTTGAGAACGAAAAGCGCGTTGTTGCGAGCGAAGTGTCAAATCTCCCCCTCTTCTTTCTCCCTCCTTTCCTCGCACCCAGCTCCTGCCGCTTCTGTCTCTCAGGAGTGGGATACGTGTTGCGTGTGGATTATTCCTCCTCGCCCCTCTTCCCAGTCACTTGGCTTTTCTTGGCCGGGTAAAATGTGGCTAAACGTATGGCCGTACAAGTAGAAATGTGTCCGCGCAATCTGCTTGCTCCCTCAGCGAGCGCTCGCTCGAAATGAGAAGGGGCAAAGCTTTAGCAGCGCGAGCCCGACACAGGCGCGCACACAGGCGCGCCAGTGTGCGCGCCTGTGTGCGCGCGCGCGCGCCGCGAGATGAAGAGAGGACCTGCGACGGCGCCGCTGAGAGGACGCCAATGACACGCTCACATCAAAGCTCCCGGTTAGTTTACTGACGCACTGTATTTTAATTCGCTCACTATTGATTGTTGTCTATTATTTCAAGCCGAGAGAGCACCGGGATAAGGCTTGGCTAAATGAGCCATTTATCCCCTTGTCTGCGTAACAATCATTAATTGCAGCCTAATGAGGATTACACAGTTTAATTCAGTAACTGCGCCAATTTACAATCAAGCCTCGCGCTCATGATGCAGCACTTTTTTTTTTTACCAGCGCATTTGATTTGCAGCTGTATTTGCAGCTGTATTTCTGCATATGGGCTCAGTTCACAGGCTACATGTGAATAAAGCGCAAACACGCTGCACGATAAAGGTGGAGACGACGTGATGGGCAGCCTCCTCCTGTTGGCAGAAGTTGACAACTTTCTCTAGAAGCTCAAATCTGCAAGTTTGCATTGTTTTTTAAAGCTCTGTGGTTCAGTTTAATCCGAACATTTAACTTCTGATTCGCTAATTACATGTTTGCTTTCGCCTTCCTTGCACTTTTTTCTCCTTTTTCCACAAATTTATCAAATCTGATCCGGCTTATGCTACTAAATAGCTCTCGCCTGAGTGTCTCACCTTGCTGGTTGTAGCAGCTCCACGGAAATGCAGTCATTTCTAGTGGGTCCTTCATGCTTACAAAAATACAGCTCAGGCCTGTGAGGCAGCGCATACACACCCACACACACACACACATCCTGACAGCTTCACAAGACCGACTGATTTTCCCCTCCCTCATCAAATCATAACAAATCGAATAAAATGCCATTTGAGGCGCACGGTACGGGCACAAAAGTAGATTTGCAGAAACCCTTTTATGAATGATTCCATAAGTGTTACTAAAACGCCATTAGACAAATGCAGTGTGCTTTAATTAAAATTCAATCAGTGGCAGACACTTCTGCATGAAGCGTGGTAGAAATCCAAGCTAAAGCAAATCAAAGAGAAGCCTTTGAGAGTTTCCACTTTCCACCTGATACAAGTGGCGCATGAAAGGAAGCTGCAAACAAGCAACTTTTTTGAGGGGGTGGCAGTAAGTTGCCAGAGGAGAATCAAGATGAAAAGGCACCGAAAGAAGAGGGAATTAAAATTTAGCTCGGAAGCATGTGCTACTTATGTATATTTGAGACGTCTGTATTTGAGATGTCGAGCAGAATATATTCGCACCTCGCAGCAAATTTCCAAATTGCTTTCCAACACCCAAAAGCAAAGAAAACAGCGTTTTTAAGTCACCTTCTAAAAGCCGCAATCACAGTCCGCTTTTTTTGCATATTTGCAAAGTAAATGGTTCTTTTATAGCGCTTTTCTACTTGAGCACTCAAAGTGCTTTACACACTTGTTGACCCATTCACACCCACATTCATAAAAGCACTTTTCTTTATGCCTGTTTTCTATCTAACATTCACAGACATTTACATTCTGATGCCTGCATCGGGCTTCAGTGTCTTGCCCCAGCACACTGCGGCATGCAGCCAGCGATCGAAGCGCAAACTTTGCCGATCCGCAGCCACCCTCAAAATTCAGCCCTAAACTGCCGATGATAAATTAGGGCAAAGGTTCCTATAAATGTATATTAGTGTAGAGTTAGATGTACAGTGGTGCCATTATCCCCCACCAAAATTTGATGTATCCATGCTAATTTGGCTAAAATATGAACGCACTCCACCTGTGGAGGCGCTGCATGTAGGGATCTGCATTAGATGCTGCCTTTATGTGCACCTGAATGCTGAGTTCAGGGTCTGATGTAGCATCAACCAGTTCATCTTTAACACTTAGATGGGGAAAAAAAGATGTGAGTCCCAGCACTAGAATTAAAAAGCTTTCTAATTTTGAAAAGGCTGCTCACTTTATTCACCAGGATATTGTGTGGAGGGAAGTATGAGTTCAAACCAAACTCATTCCAGCTCTTCGAAGGGAGCTCACAATACTTTTACAGTCCGCTGTCGAATTGAGGACGTTTTGTTGGAGTAGTTTGAACATTAAACAGCAAATTGCCATTTTTACACTTTTTTGTGCAGATTTAAAAAAAAACAGCTACAATGAGTTAACTTGAATAGTAATTGTGGTGTTGTTACCTTACAGGCTACCGGTTTCTTATCATTATCCTACGATAAACTTCCCATCTGTTGTCTCCAGTTACATATTTACCAAAAAGCACCAAAGGTCGGTACCAATATTCTCTCAACAAGAAAGCTAGTAAGCCAACCTTCTTTTGTTTAACTTATCTATAGGTGATAGCCACTGCTCCAGAGCCAGTGCAGCATCTCTGAGTGCTCATTCAGGCCCGCGAGACGGACCTGTTAACAGACACGGCAGGTTCATCCTGTCAAGTATCTGTCAGTTTCCCTGTTATTAGCCACAGTGCACGGGAGGAGGAAGGCAACAGGAACAAGGAGGAGACAGAGAGGGAAAGTGATAGTAATCATCAGGGGGAAGGAGAGCAACACGTCTTATTTGACCTCACTGCCTGTCTTTAGATGGGTCCTCCTCTACGACCCCAATAAAAACAATAGAGAAAAACTTAATCACACTTGGGCAAAAATAAACTCCAAAATTTTGAAATGAAAACTATATCTTGGGACCCATCCCCCATCCTAACGCACACGCTTCCCAGGCCTTCTCTTTCCTGTCCTCAGAGGGCTTAAGTCTACTCCTGGTGTCCCAGATTACTCAGCCAATTAGGGCAAAGGCAAAGCCCCTTCTGCTACCAAGCCCGGCTCGAGTGGTTTGTGAGTGTGTGTGTGTGTGTGTGGCACTGGTTCACATGACTGCCAGCCTTGTTTCCAACAGCACAAGGACACATGACGACAAAGTCAGCAACGGGAAAGCCTTCCAAGATCTAAAAATAAATAAATAAAAACCTTGGTGTGCAGAATACATCATTTTACATCTCATCCGGAGTGAATAATGAACACGCCGAGGTCGACTTGCTTTATTTTTCTATGTCAACTGAATATTTTTCAGAATCTATAGAAAGGAGACTTCAAAGGTGTTGTGAATTTCATTATACTTTATTCAACAGCACCACCAGCTGGAAGCACTAAACAGATTCATATTCAGAGGCTCATTCCAGCAAACAGTGTGTGTGTGTTAACAGTCCAGGTGTGTTTCTGGAAAATGAGCCACACATGAGCAGACTGGAATCTCAGATCCGACCTCACTCTTCGCCTTGTTTTTTTTGAACCTGTGTGACATAAATGGACAAGTTTAAGTTTACTGGGTGCCTCTGTTAGGCCATTGAGAGCACACATGCGTGCACACTCGGAGTGCAAGGTCACAGTTTTTAGTTTTTTAGGGGGTGGTGCTTCCATATTTGGAAAGGGCCGTGGACTTCATTCCCACGAAGGACGAGTCGGTACCTTGAACATGGATTCCAGGATGATCTGCACTGTTATTAACGTCACTGCCTGCTTCCTCACCCTCGTCTCTGTTTTTCTCCGTGGGGTGCCACCCTGCTGGGTGCTGTGGCTGAACTGAGCCGATGGCTTCCCAAGAATCCCAAAGCTCATTAAATGAACGAAAGTGCTATCAAAAACATGTCTAACACCATTTGCATGATAAGAATTGATGAATCATGCCATATTTTGGG
>VUQK01009521.1:1726-12759 GCA_015106715.1 Bujurquina vittata | reverse complement strand
TTTAAAAAGAAATTTTTCAGCTGAAAAATTTGAAGCCGTCCACTCTGAGGTTTGGAATGCCCACTCTAGAAAATCTGAAAATGTCCTTAAACTTAAACTGTCACTGTTCAAAAACCATAAAAAAGATCAACACACCGAGTGATACCTGAATAGCTGAAAATGATGGCTTTGTTTTAAAGGTTGAATGGTGTCTAGCTGAAAGTATGCTGAAGTTATTTAAGCTCAAAGCTGAATGAATTTCAAGAAGATTTAAAGAATCTGCTGCGTAATGGGGTGACGTATTTACGCCATGAAATTAGCATATCATGATATAATTAATTTTCCCGGGCAACATTTTTTTACCGGTATTATCGTGAACGATATATGGCCCACCCCTACCAGTGTCCTGCAGGTTTTAAATGTGTTCCTGATCCAACACACCTGAATCAAATGGCTGAATTATCTCCTCAGAATGCAGTGAAATTCTCCAGAGTCCTGCTAATGACTTCTATGTTTTACTCAGGTGTGTTGAAGCAGAGACTCATTTAAAACCTTCAAGACATCTGCCCTCGAGGCCTGGAGTTGAGTACCCCTGTCCTATGCTGTATTTCACGTACATGTATGAAATTAGGTACAAATATGTAACATGTAAAGAAACATAAAATAATCCTCTTGGAAACAATGCCCTACACTCAACAGGAAGTCCACCATTTTGAATTAATTGGGAGATTTTTGCCATTTCCAGCCTTCGTACTTTTTTTCATTCCTAAGGTTTTAATGTTCACACCTACATTATCTGATCTGGACCAAACTTCTCCAGTAGGATAAGAATCTAATGCTTAACGCATCTGTATAAAATAGTTAATTATAGTTGCAGTGCCACCTAGTGGGAACACTAAATGTCTTTGTTGTTAAAGGTGGTTTAGCAGATTTGGACAGGAAAGCCTTAAGGAGTTGGTCTGGAATTATCTTGAAAACTGAGTTTTCGTTCAATGGTAGCAAGCTGATTCACCATGAAACATGAAGTGCCTGATGAGGAGCTCGGAGAGCTCAAAAAGTCATGAGATTTGGTATACACCTCTGTCATGATGAATGGTTTCAGGTTTGATTGCTGAATATGGCTAAATGGTTCCACAGCGCAACCTAGAAAATTTCAAAACATTAGACCCGGAGATACGTTTCATCTGTGTATCTGAAATTTTGCAGGCTTATGTAACATCCTGAGATGTGCAAAAAAAGTCTCCTGGGGCCACATCCCAAACCCAATAGGAAGTCAGCCATTTTGAATTTAAGGTGTAATTTTTGCTGCAGTTTTCGCCATTCAGGCCTTCTGTTTTAACGAACTCCTCCTGGGACATTCAGCCCAGTGAGACCAAAATCACATATCATCTAGACAAGTGGGCCGTCAAACGTTGTTGAACGTTTTGTAGAATATTAAACAACAATGATTTTATTTTTTTCAGTGGGACATTTATCTCCATTTTTAGGTCTTATACTTTAACTCCTCCTACAGTTTTCATCAGCTCAACATGACATTTGGTGATGTAAATCTAAAGAACTTGATATTAAATTGTAACGCTTTTGGGTTTTTGTCAAAGGGCGTATGTATGGCGGCATGCCGAATTTTGATCATCACAGTACACCAAATATACATTGTCCAGTCTTTTCCAAACCTCACATGCTTGATAACAGTGTGAGTCTGGACACTCATAACACCACCTAGTGAGAACAGGAAATCAGCAGTAGAGTTCCTATACTGAGGATGATGAGAAATCATGGAATGAGGAAATCAGCAGTAGATTTCCTTATCATTCCATGAGTTGACATTTCAGTTGTTGGGTGCAGCCGTTATTTACAGCAGTATGGCATGTAATTAGTGGGCACTTGCCAGTGCCACCCAGTCGGCGTAGGAGATGTTCAGTGGCCGAATGACACAACATTCAAGTAGCCTACTGGGCTACCCCGTGATGCTCCTGATTGTAGCAGCCACAAACAGTAGCGTGGCTCGACCGCATCACAGCTCGACATGTGCCCAGGTGCAAGGGCCCACTCATTGCTGCTTGCAGCTTTAATACATTATTAACTTAATAGATGCCAATGTTAGTGGTTTTTAGGTTTATTTCAAAGTCCCCTTTTGTTTAGCTGTACTTGATAAGAGTTTCCTTTGCATTCACAAGTTTTGTTATCTCAGCAGAAGCGTTTTTTTGATGTGGGATGGAGGCAAGTCCAAAGAAACATAGTGAGCTATTGTAGTATTGCAATGTAGAGGAAGTTGGTTTAATTGATTTGGTGTGTTATCATTCACACATCATTAAAGCACATAAAAGCCAGAATCAATTATTCTCTTTGCTTTGCTTTTGTTATCTTAATCGGTAGCTATTTTATTGAGTGTGTTCATAGCATAACATTTATTGAAAACGGACAGCTGTTGAAAGCTTGCACTAATATGTGTGATGTAAATCATAAGTATATAAAATGTTGGTGTATTTTATTCTTGGTTATATTTATGTGAAAAAAGCATTAAGCAGTGGTGGATTTCTGAGGTCCTTATTTAATGTAAATAGCAGTTTTGCAGAGAAATCTATTTACACATGGCAAAATAATGATTAACATGCCAAATGAGGTTCAGCTGTGGTATCAAGAACAAGAAAAAGCTTTTGAAATCAGCTTGAAAGTATGAGAGTGATATCATTCCTGAAAGCTGTCTGGTTTATGGCCTCATAAACGAGCTCTTTTCCTCCAGTGTAACATCTCTCCTATGTTCAGATGTTGCTGCTTAGTGAGCAAATTCTTCTTCTAACTCTTGGTTTACAGGGAAGCTCCTTCTGGCCCATATGGATCTGCTTTTACCGGCACTGCCTGTTGTATAACTGGAGTGTGCCTCATCCAAAGTCTGCTGGCTGCTGGGAGTTTTGTTAGATAACAGTATGTTATGAGCAAGCAAAGGAATCAGAGATGAGACACTCAAGTTCAATAGTGTAACTGAGTTGTTCTTCTATTGCAGCACTGCAGGAGTTATTGCTGTAGTGGTCAGATGAACTGTTTAAGGCTGCTTTTATTGTTGACAGTAAAGGGAGGACCAGCACAGCAACCAACCCTGTTGCCTAGCCTAATCGATAATGCACACTCCTCAGCACAAGAAAGATGTCAATTATTAATGAGGTGAATATCATGTTTTGCTTCAAGTGAAATCTTATTTTTTGTTTATAAATCACTGCTGCTCTACATTGATCAGTGAGGATGAGTGTAAATGAGAGGAAAAATGCAACAACATTGTGTTTGAAATGCTACAGTTTGATTTAAATTTCTTTGTCAGTCCACATTCCTCTTAGATAACACGTAGTAAGTCAGGAACAGGCAGGTTGGCCTTTTTCCTGCGTAGGAAAGGGTTATCGGGCAGGAAGGCAGTGAGGAACGCATTTCATGTGTGTTGCATCACTGTGCACCTCGTGGTGCCCTGTGCACTGCAGCGTTTTGTTTACCACAGAGTTACAGGGACAGGTGTCTGAGCAGCATGCATGTGCACATTTGTTCTGCGTATGTTACGTATGTGTCATCGCAGACACAGGGACAGTATGTGGAAAAACTACGACATGTGCAGTAGCAGGTTCACACACTCCACACCATAGCTCTGTTCCTTCACTACTAAGCGGTCTGCAGAGAGGGATGTCTGGTTTGTGAGAGTGCCAGTGTGCTGAGTCGACAGGAGGGGAACAATGGCTTCGCTGTGCAGCTTCTCTGTTTGGCCGCCTTCATGCAGCATTTCAGCGAGGGCCACCATCAGCTTTTGGCTCTGTGAGCCTTGTTGACCAGGCCTTTGCCTGGTGGTCACTGACCCGTTGTGCCCACACTGCCTGGAGCTCGTCAGACCTCTGAGGAGCTGCCGATTATCCGGCAGTAATTGGTGCCTGGGCTCTGCCTGATCAAAGGTGCCCAGCTGATTGTGGAGCCCTGGTAATTTTCCATCCTCTAAAGCTCTGCAGTTTTTGCCTACTTGCCTGTTCATCTGTCTTTCTACTTGCTTGGCTGGTCCAGCCCTGTCTGTGGACATCGAGTGAAAGGCTTGATGTCTGTACCCATTATTAGACCTGCTTTTCTCATATGACATGGCAGTGCTGGGCTGTGCTCTCCTTGCCCTTAAAAAAAAAGCTTCATAAACTCCTTGTTAATAAGAGATTATGAATGATGAAAGATGGGCACAGCTCAATTTCTCGAAATCAATTAATATTTGAAAGTCAAGTTCATCTCCTCAATCCACATTGTATCCACCAGCTGCGTGATTTGGCACGGTTTCTCTTAGTGACACCTACACCTCAGTCATGTTCCATGCACAGTTTCAGTTCATTTGAACTGTAGATTTTCTTCTGCTGATTCTTTTGGTCCTTTTTTCTGTATGTAGTGGTTAAGGACATCACCTGTTTTTTCTTTGGTATAAAAACCTAAAACCATGCACCTCATACTAACCCATAAAACATGATTTATTATAAAAGGTATCCAGTCCTAAAATGTAAATTGGCTTTTGTCTCCAGTTTTTGGCTGCCAAAGAAGAGCTTGTTTGCCTGGGCACATTGACCGTGTGAATGGACATGGTGAAATCATTTATTATGTTTGTTTTACAGCCCTCATCTTTGAACTCGTTCACAAGAGTTGTTCATTTTGGGCAAAAGAAGGCATAGACTGTTGAATAGTTGCTGGGACTGGAATAGAACTGAGCCATTGATTAAGTGTCCAACCATTCTTACACAATCATTAGTATCGATGAAATAAAAATAAAAAAATCAGTCTTTAAGCAAGTTCATAGTCCAGCCTTACAGTCACATACCTATAAAACTGACCAAGATTGAAACCTTCCTTGTGCTTCCAGAGGCAGTTACCTGTTCAGTAATCTAATATAACTATGTGGCTAACACAGCACAGTTCCAGGCTTCAGATAATGCTGCTAAGTAATACGGTATAGTCTTAAGTTGTAGGGTATACATTGAATAGCCATAGATTTAAAGTACAACCTGTTACTGTCATTTTCTAGAAATAAACTTCTGCTCCACCCCTGTCTGAGAAAAACCATAAATCTGCTAGGTAAATAGCCAGGCAGCACCAGCAGTCTGCCTTAATCTGTTGCTTAATTTGGTATTCTGCAGTCATGCTCAACTTGACAAATAGCCCAAGTAGGATACAAAGAGGTACGTGCAGAGAATTCCAGAAATTAGTGAGCAGCTCATACAGCTGCAGTAATTCCTACAGGTGCATTTGCAGTCGTGCTCTGAAGACTTGTTTGGTTGGGTTTCTGACGTCAGTACAAGTCTCATCAGACTGCTTGAATCAGTCTACCCTTTCTTTTGAAAGTAAATGACCAGTATTGTATAGAACCGCATCCTTAGAGAAGTCGGTTTTTATTTTTAGCCTGGCATCATTCAGCTTAGATCAGCCAACCTGGAGGGCAGGTGGATTTTATGGATAACCATAAAATGTCTTGTGCCTTTGTTGTTTATTTATTTTTTTCCCATGGATGCGTGGATGCATGTGTTCCTGTGTGTCTTGGCCTGGTCAGAGGGGCAGCGAAGTGATTGTATGTCTGTTCACTCAGCAGGAAATTCCTCTTTCCTCTCATCACTCCTGCTGCTAGACAAATACTGCTACTGCTACTGACACACACACACACGCACACATGCGCACAGACAGACAGACAGACAGACTCTACTGACCAACGACACTGTGCTTCCATTTACAAATAGCACTGTTGTTATAAACAATTATATTATTGACATGACATTGACTCAGTCACTATTTGCATGTCTTTCTCTCTCCTGTCCCTCTTTTTCATTTATATCCTTTTCGCACTTCTGCCTACTTTTTTTCCCCCTGATATTGCTCTCTGCCTTTAACGCCATCACTTATGACTGTGGTGCTCTCAGCCTTTCTGTGGGCTTGTGTTTGGGCATGTCTAAGTGACACATGTTCAACACTATGTATGATGTATTACAACGTGTCACAGTGAATGTGTGTGCGTGCGTGAATGTCAAAAGCCAGCAGTGCAGTTTTGAAAGACCTAGAAGAATGTGCTTCCCCCTGCAGCCATCTCTAGATGATGATTGGAAGAGCAGTGAAGAGTGACAGGCTTTCATCACTCAGTGAATAAAATGAACACACATACTGACACCATTCTTAACTGTGAGGCTTTCAGCACCATTTACACCCAGATTGCAAACCTAAATGATCGTTTGGACACTTTATTAAACTGAAGAATGGATGAGGATGTTCTTAATATTGATTGTTTAAGTAGATGTTTTTTGTTTGCATTAATTTTGCATCTTGCATCCACATCGCTTCTCAGCTTAGTTTTTGTATAGGCCCACAGGCACAGGTTCATTTGCATGCTGTGTAGTAACATAAATGCTACTGTTAAATGTTTCTGGTGGCTTTATAATCACTGTTTACCAAGAGAGTGGATTGTAATAATGATAATGACAAAAATGACTAGCTGTTAGTCACCCTCAGCAATTGGCAGAGATTGTAACAGGTCCTCTAAATGCTGCAGACAGCTCAATTTAACTTTCCCTTTCTGTTTTTGCACCACACAAAGGACAGACAAATCATCCCTATGAAGCTTAATTCCTCTTGGATTGACTCACAAGCTCATTTGGGGAACACATTAATTGGCTCTGATCATAGCATTTTTTTTTGTTCTTTGTAGTTTTTCTTTGATGCCTAAATTGTCTTACTTCTTTTGAATGTAACCCTGTAATAGCCAGACAATTTAATCAATAAATGTTCATGTTAACTGAGCGTCTGCCTGCAGCTGTTAGGCCAGTTTCATTGCTGCAAGTCAACGCCCAGTTATTAAAACTTCTTTTAAACAACAGAGTCATTTGGCAGCTGTAAGGCAGATATGTCTTTGGGTCACCTTGACTGAAGGGAAGAATGACGTACGAGTGGACTACAAGGAAAATATGTAGTGAACACACTTAGGCCTGATTTAGACGTCAGCGATGAATCTTTGTAGAGCCTAAGACTTAATCTACGTAAGTGGCTGACATCATTGCCGGCATTTATGCTTGTGCATGGTTCATAATGTGTTAATTACCGTGTGGTTGTGTCCTGGTGTTTTATATGCGGCGCCGTCCATGATGGAAACAAACAAAATGCTGGGACTTTGTCCAGTCCTGCGTCCCTCACTCTTTTTTTGTTTTTCTAAATGTAAGCAAGGTATATAGGCTCCTTTGCGACTTAATAACCAAATACTTTGTGACAAATTAATAATGGATTTAATAGAATCACTTGTCTCTTCAGTGAGCTTCTCCACCTTGTGCACCTGTGCTTCAATAGCTGACAACACTAGCCCTGTTTCTGTTCTGCAGTCCCTGTGCTCCTTGCATCACCACTGGATCCAGTTCTCCACAGTCTCTGAATTGCCTGGATCTTAAAAGCAGAACAAGTATTACCACCAGCTGTAGTCCAAGATCCTGGACTTCTGGTCTGTTTGCAGGACAGGAAATTCACTGGAAGGATGGCTTATTCCACTATCAGTGAAGGGCCAGGCGAATAGCAGTAACTGAACTTTCAAAGTTAAGAGTAAAATCCATAGTATATTGTGTAGCTGAGTTGCCAAATATACTTTTGCAGGTGTTTGCCATGCTACAAAACCTGGCCAAAGATTTCACTTATCCTTGTTTAACCACTGACTCCTGCTCTTTGTGTGTTTTGTGTTCCTGATTACTTCCTTGGGTGTTAAACTGCACGGTCGGCTGGTGGTTAAGCTGAAAGCATTTTTACAGTTAGAAACAGGGGGTTGGGAGCTGTCTGTGTGGGTCAGCAGTAATTACAGTGTTTCAAAAAAGACAGCAACTATAGACTGTCACTTTCCTGCTGCTTTTTAAATTAGGCATGGTGGTGCTGATATGCAGAAAGAACTGAACCTTAACCGAGACTTGTGATTGATCAAACCAACATCCTTGCCTGAATGACACAGACTGCCTTTAACGCATTGCTTAACCATTAAAAAGACATTTTATTTTAATCTTCTGAATCAGCAGCTCTACATCAAGTGCTCACTGGTGCGTATCAGTTTTTACGTTCCCACTCTGCATGCTAACTGTCTCACACTGGGGCACTCACCCCTGTTTAACTTGACAGAAACAGTGTCTGTCTGTGCTGGATTTGATGTGATGCAGTCCAAGCCATTCTTCTTGGCAAGACGGCCTGTCAGTTTGTGGTTAAATCCTCAGCTTCCCTGACAACGCTCTAGCTAGACATTTTCTGTGGTCTTGCACCAACTTCACAAAATCAAAAGAAGAATGTCAATTAGAAATGTTAGTTTTCATTTTTTGGTCAGCTAGTGTTCTGGTGGATTATATTGATATCTCATTGGTATGGTCTTAGCCCAGGGACAAAAAAATAAAAAAACAAAAATCTGAGATCAGCGTTCTTCCTCTGAGGCTCATAGTAAATGTGCCATGGCTTGCTATTTTTTTGTTGTTTTTGTGAGTTGACCATAAAAAGGATTAATAGATCATGTATTAACTATTCTCTGGAAGTCCAGTAAATGTGTAACATTGGCTGTGTCCCCTCAGGTCAGTGCTGTCCTCATGGAGGATACCCAATGCGTACAATTTGGCCTGATTTCTCTACCTTGCTGAAGCCCTACTAACGCTACTTTATCTCAAGAATATCAAAGCTTAATAATAGTGCTATTTTGGCTCTGGGGGCTTGAAAAGCTGTGGTTGTCTAACTTGGGAGAGTGTGTTTTCATGAGCATTGTGTGCATTCATTTTCAGTGTGTATCCTCTTCTGCTTGCTCGCTCTCTGAAGTGGTGCTACAGTGTGTGCGTGTAATGCGAGTGATGTCAAGGGGAAAAAGTAAACATGGCTTCCATGAGTAGATTTTTTGCTCAGAGGTTTACTCAAAGTTTCCCAGAAGAGTTCACTTCCAGAGTTAGGGACAACGTGTTGCAGTTAGCTCTGAGTGATCACCCCGTGAGAAGATTATGCTTCTGTGTCACAGTTGACACAAAACTCGTGTTTCCAACAAAGACCGACTATCCTGATTCTTCTCATTTGAAGGGAATGACAGCTATGGCTCTTTTAGGTCAGCCAGCGTGCATACAAACAGCCACTTTGTTAGCTGATGCACAAACTCGCAGCTGCTTCATAAAGGCATCGCTCCATGACTGCCACGTAAGTTGAAAGCTATTGAGTTTGTAGCAGCCTTAAAGAAGGTCCAGGATTAATGAAGTTGGGGCATTCAGAACACTACATCAAACTCTTCCTTGCAGGCCAATACTTTGAATCAGCAAACTCTCTCCAGCAAATCACTGCAGTTTTTCCAGAGCTATTCTTT
Source organism: Bujurquina vittata (assembly GCA_015106715.1). Lineage (NCBI taxonomy): Eukaryota > Metazoa > Chordata > Actinopteri > Cichliformes > Cichlidae > Bujurquina > Bujurquina vittata. The sequence goes on along the minus strand of VUQK01009521.1, from coordinate 3,446 downwards.
TAATTGAAACCGCACTACATTTGGCATGCCATCTCCTCTGGCAAGAAATTTTGAAAAAAACAATGACTAAATGCCTGTTTTGGCGTAAATGCAAGGGATATAAATCTTAAGGATGCTGGCTTGATGACCTCTGTGGCCTTGTGTGGTGGAAACCAGGCCAGGTCCTGGCTATTGATTTAGTCTGTGAATCACTGGAGGGGCATGCATGAGGGGAGGTGATACAGTGACAGCGATTTGCCACTCCCAAGTGGAAGGTGACGGCCCTGGCGGTTTATAAGTGGCATCAGCTTCCTAAAGTGATGTTTCGTTCTCTGTGTTAAAGGGTTGGCTGACTGGTGAACTTGTTATCGCTCAGGTCCTCCTCTCTGTGATCCTTCTAGGCACACACACACACACGCACACACACACACACACACACACACACACACACACACACACACTGTTAGAAGTTGCTGGAGAGAGGAACAACATATTATTCCCTGTGCAGCAGTCTGGGCTCTATCTCTAACCCCAGTTATTCACATGTACTCAGGAAAGAGGGGTCATCATGTCTAGCTAGGGGCAGGGAACAGAAGGACTCTGAAATGATTCCGTGGCAGATAGGCAGCAGGGGAGCAGTGCAAGCAGTAGCCACCAACCCTATTCCCATCATTTCCTTCCTGTGTTGAGTACCACCCATGTGTACCATGTCTCACTCATGCACTCTGCCACTCTTTTTTAAGTTGGCTCACTCTGAGCATCTTGAGTATCCCCAAATAGACGTTTTACTAAAACCTGTTTTCTTGCGTACATGTTGAGATATTTTAATTTTGTTTTCTCTCAGAGCAGTAATGCCAACTGTGTTTGCCAACTACTTCTCTGCATTGATCTTTTCATTACGTTATGTCAGGGGATGTACCTGACAGGTGAAACGATGTGTACAGACATACTTGAGAGCAGTGCGCTGAGCCAGAGAAGCTGGCAATGGGTTACGCTTGTTTGCAAACCTGCTGTAACTATTTTTTTGTACTAGCGTACAGAATAATAGGGGTGGGTGACATAGCCTCAAAGTGATGAAAGAAAATTTGCGATAATGATATTTATGATGATATAGAAAAAATATATACTTTTTTGAGGCTTACAGGCAGCAGCATTTATGAGTTTAGGAAAATGAAGCGTGTTTTCCTCTGTCACTGAAGACATAATTCCTAATTTGAAGTGTGAGTCTGCTGAAATAAGGTGCCAGCAGTAGCAGCATTATAGTGCAACAGTAGTTACAGCATTATATCCAGTAGCACAGCATAAGTAAAGTGTAAAGTAGCCTAGGTGGTGTTTTTCCTAACAGTTTTAAGTGAAAGTATAAAATAACTGCTTCACACTTTAGTTTAACAATGACTAAAGTAACTTAACCTTGTAACGTGTCAGGAGCCTGTATAATATTGTCACAAAAAAAATCTTTTTCATTTTTATTACCTGGGATGTAAATTTTGGGTCAAGCTTTTGAACCAGCTGCTAAACGCCCTGCTTTTTCCATCATGTAACCGCATCAGTACTTTCCATCCACTGCCCACTTTCTGTCATATGGAGGGCAGCTAGCGAGTGCATCAACGATGCTTGGTGGAGTCATTTCTTTACTTTGGGTTACTCATCATCAGCTGCTGCTATTTTCATAGCCATTTCATAGCCAATAGATGTGTGCCTCGTTTTGTTTTTTTACATATTTGGGGGGGGGGGGGGGGGG
>VUQK01009519.1:20061-30335 GCA_015106715.1 Bujurquina vittata | reverse complement strand
GAAAAAAAAAATTCAAAAAAAAATAAAACTAAAAAAACAGGACTTTTTTGAAAAAAAAAAAAAAAAAAGTAGTGTGGCTGTTTCAAGATGCACGATAAGGAGGCACTTGAAGAAAAATGGGTTGCATGGTTGGGTCACCAGAAGAAAGTCGTTACTGTGCCAGTGCCACAAAGCTACACAGGCATGGGGAACTTGGTCAAAATTGATGGCAAAATGAATGCAGCATGTATCAGAAAATACTGGAGGGCAATTTGCACTCATTCGCCTGGAATCTACGCAATGCATACACTTGGATGTTCCAACATGACAATGATGTAAAACACAAGGCCAAGTCATTGGTTACAGCAGGAAAAAAGTGAAGGTTATAGAGTGGCCATCTCAGTCTCCTGACCTCGATATCATTGAGCTACTTTGTTAGATCTCAGTCATGCAGTTCGTACAAGACAGCTCAGGAATTTACAGGGACTGGAGGCATTTGCCAAGAAGAATGGGCAGCTTTACCCTCAGAGAAAAAAAAACGTGCCCCATACAACTACCACAACACTCCAAGCTGACCTTGATGTTAAAGGAGACGATACACAGTATTAAAAAACGGTATGTTATTTGGGTAATTTCTGGTCATGAAAAATTAGTTTGAAAATAAATTGCTTCACCCAACGACTATATATATATATATATATATATATATATATAGCCTGTATTGTATATAAGAACAATACAGGCAAGCATTTTATTAGAGTAAATTCTCTGTACCCTGACTCTGAGAATCAAGGCTATCTGTTTGATTCTTGGGCACCACATGCTTCCACAGTATCAGAACTATTGGGTTGTTCACACAATCTCAAAATGACACCTTGGAGATCAATTTCTTCCATTAAGCCAGAGTGGAGTCAACCAAGTGTATCAAACTTCCCAGCTCTTCCTGGCTGAACCCTCTGATCCTCAACACACTCCCAGGAGTTTCACCCTGTCTGTGCCTACGGCTTATCTTATTAGTCAGTTTCAGGGTGCATTTCAGTCTTTGTGCAATAGAAATGTCCTTCAGCAGGTGGCTGAATAAGATATCAACACTTGAAAGGTCTCAAAATCAGCTGCATAAAATCCATATCATTACACAGCCCCACAGTTTCTTAAAGGAGTGATTTGTAAACGTCAACCCATCTCAAAAGGATTTGAATAAGATCTGTTAAAAAAATAAACCCAGAGATGCATTAACTTTGCCTTTGTACAGGAGTTAAAGGGAACTTGGCAACCTTCTAATAGGGATTACTTGGAAACTGGGTTCAATTAATTTGCGACATTTAAAATTTAAAATTGAACAAAAGGCAATTGCTTGCAGTACTTGATGATACTAATAAGGCAACATATCGAGTTGTATTTGTATAAAGACTCGTTTTAAATGTAATACCAACAACACGTTACAAAAAAGCTGAAACAGTGGTTATCAGTGTTTCTTCACATCTTTTAATAACACTTGAGCATTCGGGAACTGGGGAGACTGAAGGCTGTAGTTTAAAAATCAAAATGTTTCACAATTTTTCATCATAAATGATTTCGGCTGCTTAATAGTTCAGGGCGTCTTGTGTCATATTTGTTGTTTCATCGTTGTTGTTGCTCAAAATATTTCCAATGGATGAGAGGTCAGGACTGCAGACAGGCCAGTTTAGCACCCACACCCTATGACAAAGGAGTGATGCTGCTGGAATATGTGCAAATGTGTTCTAGCATTGTCTTACTGACACACTTTGAACTGTGTACAGTTAACAAGTATGGAAAATCTAGACTTTTGACCAAAGGATGCAAGGTGAGCTTTCAATTTTGCCTCAGTCCATCTTAAATGAACTTGGCCCTTTGGAAGGCGTCCTCTAGATTACATTTATATGGTCTTGCTTTGGCATGGCAGAGTTAGCGCTTGCTTTTCTCAGTGTACCAACTATGTTCACAGGCAGTCATTTCAGAAACTAATCCTGAACTCATGCAATGATTTTTACGCCAGAATCATGTTTGCTTTTAAGGCAGTGATGCCTAACTCGGGGTTTTCATTCTAAATGACACAAAATGGAAGCTGTTAAATTAAATTGAAGGAGTAAATTATTTCATTGCTGAGCCACCTCATGAATATGCAAGACTGCAGACTTACCAGGTAGTGTGACTAGGTTAAGTATAGTGGGGCCAAAGCCAGGACTCTGTATTGCAACATATGCACAGATGGATAGACTAAATAAGCAAGGGGAAAGCTGCAGGTGGCGAACCTGAAAATGTATTCGGTCAACACCAGCAATTGACTCTGATACCTGGGTGAGCAACATCTGACCACCCAATTAGCTTACTAAATCTTTTATTTCACTCTCTCAATCAGTGTGCAAAACATTCATGAAGCAGCTCCTCATTTTAACCATTTTAATCATTTAAAATGAGCTCCTGAATATCAGCAGTGATTAATTAATAATTAACTTGAATCCCCCACTTGTTTGTCCTTCAAGCTTCGGTCCCCTACTTGAGACCTGGGAGCTTGAGGGTCCTGCTCAGTATTTTATATTTTGAATGTTGTTCCTGGAATCTGCTGGATCCACTCTCTCAGTTGGGGAGCTACCACAAGGACCACTGTTGCCTTCACCTTCCACCTCTCCTCTAGCTCTTCTCTCAGCCCCTGGCATTTCTCGTGTTTCTTGCGTTCCTTCTTCCTCTTGTTGCTTGTCACCACAGTTCATATTTCCCCCTGCCAATGAGAGTACACCTTGGATGGTTCAGTGGACAACATATGGTTTATTCCCCTGGCTTTTGTGTCTCTGGTATTAGCCAAGGCTGAGTCTTTGGAAGGTTCTAAGGCCTCATCACACCTTTCCTTCCCTTCTGATCTATAAGCACCTTCCCTTTGTGCTTATAGATCATCTGGTTGGTTTCAGTGATGGCTGCAGCAGGGATTGTCCATAATGCTGAATGCACATCTTCTAGTAGACTTTCAGCGGGTACTTCACATATTCTTGATAAGAATTTCCAGCTTAGCCACGATCTTCTCTTTCAGGTCAGATGTTGTCACATTCAACTTACCAGCTGTTCTTGTGGTTTGGTACCCAGTCGCAGAGTGTGGGAATGATGATATCTCCCCCTGACCTAGCCTGGGGACCCTTACTGGAATTCGAACCCTTGACCTATTGTTCCAAAGACGCAAGCGTTTCGAACAGTCTGTCCTTTATTAAAGACTGTTTATGTGGCAAAACAAGTATCACTCTGTATCAATGCTGTAGAGGCACTACAGAATTCTACACACGTTCTACACAGCATTACTCCAGCATAACTACTTTGCTTTTGTAACTGATGAAATTCCCCGCCCATACAGTGGTGGACAGTCAGAATAAATCATCCACTGCAATGCAGATACAGAGTTGGAGAATTTAGTCATTTGTCCAAAGCAAAGCTTTTTATAGCTGAAACCAGATCAGCCAAGATCTACGACTCCATTATGTACCATCCTCACGTTCCCCTCATAATGTTCTTTTCTGGTGCAGTTTGACTCTGCTTACCATACTTTCTTCTGAATCATCTCCCCATATCACAGAGAATTCATTGAACAGTCATTATTTGTCTCTCTATCACGGCTATGACTTCCAAATGGCAGAGATCAGGGCCATTACACTTAATCATCGCTAAAGGTAACACTGAAACTGATGGCAGAGGACCTTGGCTTTAGCTTGATTTTGAGAAAGTGATTAACCTGTAAGCTTTTCAGAGATTTTCTTTTTTTTTTTTTTTCACCTTACTGCAGTACAATATAATGCGATATATTTCTATACATACTGCTCATAGGTAATTAAAGTTTTAAACTAATTTTTGTCAAGTTGTGATAGAATTTGTAAAGTTTTACATACTGGCTGTTCTTTCAGCATTTCCCCTAATGACATTTAAACCTAAAGAATGTATGAAGGAATACATCCATAAACATAAAGCCTGCACGGTTCTCTCTGCGCCTGTTTTCAAAGGTCACACACAGTGAATAGAATGATCGAACATTATTACACTTTTTAAAATGCATCACTTTTTTAAATGTTGTGCCCTTTTCTCTCCATTTCCCACTCATCAAACGGTGCAGATTTTTAGTGGTCATGTATTATGTATTACAAGCTGCTGAATGTCAGTGTATCAGTTTTCTGTTTGGACATATAGCACTACAGGTGGATGCAGTGCGTGACAGACATTTGTCACCTATGACTCTGTGGAGACTGTGCTTTGCTCCCTCAGAGTTAAGCTAAGGCTCCTAACTCAACTGCCCCTCAACTGTCTAAAATCAGCTTATCTTCCCTATTAGTGGCTGAAGAAGGATGAAAAAGTCAATATAGAAGGCTCGTAAAGCAAATTTGCTCTTAAAAACTTGGCTGTAGAATGATGCAAAAGGTATCCGTTTAACCGTGGTAATGATTGTCCCTGATTAAAGTCATTTTATCAGAATAAGATTTAAGCCAGTGTATATATATTTATATATATATATATATATATAATAAATTTATATATAATAAAATCTTTAAATATAATAAATGAGTCATCATTAGCCAATATGTGCTTGAAGTATGTAGATGATTGCCATCTTATATCATGCATCTTTTTTTCCAAATACTGCTTTGTTGTTCTGAGATTCATATTTGGCCCAAGCATCGCTGAATGCATTTATTTGCATAAAAATTAACAAATAAGAGAAAATGTTTTTCCCACCCAATGGGTTCTGCAGATGTTTTTATTTTGTTTTAAACATCCTGGAAATCTTATTAAAGGGCACTATTAACTGGGTTTATTTGTCTTGAATAATTATCCAGAAGCTCTCTGTGTAAAAATAATCAACTGCACAAAGAAAATGTGTTTTAAGGCATACTCTCCCAATGCTCTGTGCAGTATTTATCCTTATGGGGATACTTGGTGGTTCAGGACAATCTCCTGCTTGTGTGTGGACTTCCAGGGTGATGGCCCTCAGTGACGATGCATGCTGGGTGTTTCATTACCCCGAACTTGCTTGGACCTGTCGGGCTTGGCTCTGCTGGACACAAAGTCTGTTAGTCTATGGCCAACTGAGCATTCTGTTTACCTCAAGCAGACCAGACCTTACCTGATATACAGTAGGGAGTATAGATGATATCAGATGATGTGATGAAATCAGAGCTGATAATTTTTTTATCTAATTAAACTGAAGTTAAATGAATGAACCGCTTTTGCAATATGAAGCAAGTTTGTGTGATATTAGCAGGCCTGGAGACCACTTCACAGGGCTGCAATTGCTTATGTTGGGTTTGTAATGCTAGAAGGCCAATCATATCCTCTGCTTTATGTATGAAATTGTCCAGTGCTTATAATTAATTATTTTGTGGAGCTTTGAAACCTCCATTTTACCATGATGGCAAGACGGCCATCCATTCTTGAATGAGAGGGTGAAGTGCTCAAATAATACTAGCAAGCTTAGATAAGAACTTCTATAGATTGCATGGGTCCAGCACACATAAAGTATTACTGCACATTTAAATTTTAATACATAAAAAGGTCCTGCATTTGATTCCACCGGCCGACTGCCACCCTTCCACATGAGGACAGGCTCCAATGATGACCGGTTCTCTTTTATGGTCAACCTCTTGCAGATAACCAAAAAAAAAAATAATTTTTGACACTTCTGTGTTTGCTTCCTCTTTCAGTCCTGCAGGTCACTGCTTAGTGTTAACACAACTTTGGTGCTTTGCCTCTCACCAAGCAACAGCCTCTCTCCAGGCAACAGCTCTTTGTCTGCTTTTTCGTTTTGTTCAGTGCTTTGACTATATTTTTATGCAAACTAATTGAAGAAAAAAGCAGGTATATTATGTTGAGAGACTGAAAAGAAGATTAAGGTAGAACTGCTCACCAGAGTTTCCATAACACACTGAGAAAAATACTGTAGGCCAAAAACGGCCATATGAGGACAAGTTAATATGGTGTCTGGCAGAGCAATATATTCCTAAATTGGTTTTGCATTTAAAGTGAAAGACAGAAGAATGAAGGAACAAAGAAAAGGAGGGATGAGGTTTAATAGGGTAGGGTGGGATGGGTTTAGACTATGACTGACTGATTAAAATGACATTCAAGGTGTCAGATAAGGTGCTGTAGGGAGATTTTATATCCCCTCCTCACACTGACTTTTCCTAATGGAGAGGATTTATAAGTCTAATATAGACCACTGGACCTCTGAAATGGCATTTTAGATGGCTCAGCTTAAGTATATGTTAAATAAAATGAAGTGAGGAATAGGGTGGGTGGAATTTCTTATGTTTGAACCCAAGAGGTGGAATCTATTTATATCAATGGAAGTCGAAATTGATATAAATGTATAATGTATGACACATTGATGTCCCGCCTCAGTCCTTTAGTGCATTGGTGTTATCGTTTTTAGAGAAACATCCTAGCATGTTAATTATGCAGATTAGAGCACTTCATATTCATATTTTACATTGTGTGACGCAAACATACTCAACTGCTGGTGGTTAAGTCGGTCTACTTTTCCAAACTGTGAACAAATATGGCTTAAAAAGTGTACCAATCACGTTAGGAGCCCACTTCCTTCGGGCTCCGCCCAGAGTCCGGAGTTGTCTGCGAGGGTTTGAAACTGCAGCAGTGCGCAAAAAAAGCAGACACTCTCGCATGAGTGATAGCGTCTTTGCGCACATGGGTTGCTGCTTTTACACACAAATAATTTAACTATGCGAGAGGCAATGAAAGTCTGCGCCTCTGAAATGAAATTCTTTGCTCGTGATTATGGGTTTTTTTCCCTCATGTGTGACTTCTGACATAAATATAATTCTATACCAACAGCCCAGACCTCAACATTATTGATTATTGACCGCCCAGACCTCAATAATATTGTCTACCTCCCCCCGAGAGTCTCTATTACCTCCATGTCTGAGCTATCGGAGCTTCCCAATATTCATGTCGACTCCAATAGCTGCTCATTCGCCAAAACATTTTTGTTACTGTCTCAATTTCATGCAGCGCACCAAAGGTCCTTTTTTCCCCCCTTTGCTTTATGGCCTATAGAAAATCTATAGAGCGCCTCTTGACAAAATAAACGTGTTTGACACAACAGAGCCCTCAGATCATAACTCTGCCGTTAACCCTATAGTAACTTGTTGACCATTATAACTACCATGTCCAGCAGCCTCAACTCCTTTGCGCCCCTCAAAACCTAGTCTGTCTCTGCCTACCTTGCCCCCTCAACCCTTCAGTTGCCCCTAAACTCTAAAAAACATTCCTGGACTTTATCAAAGAAAAAGTTCACTATCCATTGTTAGCTTCTGGCAGCTTTACATCAGCTCCAGGATTTCACTCCCCTACCTCTCGTCTCTGAATTCCTCTCAGATCACTAAGTGGATCCTCTCAGGCAAAAGCCTCCACATGCACCCTGGACCCCATGCAGGTCAAGACCTGTCTACCTGCTCTGTGCCCCCCCCTTAAAGTTGACATCATCAAGTCTTCCCTGGAGTCAGGAGTGGTATGCTTCAAAACTGCCTCAGTGACTCCAGGCCAGGCCACACATTACTCACAAGATACTCCTTCTCACTTACAAATCCCTCAATGCCCTGACCCCTCAGCACCTGTCTGGCTTACTTCACCCTTACACAGTCTCAGATGTTACAATACCCAGCAATGGACTTTTTGTCCTTTGCACCAACCTTCATACCTTTGGGAACAGAGCCTTTAGTGTGGCAGCCTGCATCTTCTGGAACTCTCCTCATTGCCCCATCACCGGATTCTTTAGAAACTTCTTAAAACACACATTGTCAACAAGGTCTTCCACTTCCAGCCTTTTTGTTTATCTATATACTTTTGCTTATTTATACACTTTGGTAAAATGCCCCTGGTACACAAATATGAGTTATCATTATTTATTACTGACGCAGAGCCAACATCTAACGAAGAGTTTTGGACCATCCTTCAAGAAGCATGGAAAACCATTCCCGAAGACTACTTAAAGAAATTACAAGAAAGCCAAAAGGGTTTAGGCTGCTGTGTCTACCCCACTCACCATTTTAACAACTACCACATTTCCTTGTGACAAATACATGCCTAAAATACCACTGTATGCATAGATATTATTAAAATTATTTGTGTAATGAATAAAATAAGAAGAAGAACAACAACAACAAAAAACAATCTCATTTCAACATGGGCCGGGATTACATAATTGTGGATGGTTGGAATGGGTGAGGGTGGGACACACATACACAGAGTCAAGACACTGACACACAGTGCGGTTAATCCCGAGCTGTGTGTCAGCTGGCATTTTCTATTCTAGAGGGAAATGGTCTGTGACAGACATTACTGCAGCACACACACTCGGAATAAGAAAGTAGTCCCTGCTTCTATGCTGGAGACATATTCAAGGTTACACCGTGCTATTAACACTTGGAAGAAAAAGGAAGACGGAACTAAGATAGATAGATAGATAGATAGATAGATAGATAGCTAGATAGCTAGATAGATAGATAGATAGATAGATAGACAGATAGATAGATAGATAGATAGATGGAGTTGTCAAATGATGACTTCGACAAAGTGCATCAAATAAGAGCACGTTCAGCTGACAGACTGCTAATCAGTAGATTTCCTACTATTGCATAAGAAAAGAGTAGGGGTTTTGGCAAGGGATGACTTCCTAGTCATTAAGACAAGCTTTGAATTCTAATGTGCACCAGTGTTGAAACAAAAGACCTTCAGCACCACGCTACGGCATTAAACGTCCAGCCAAATGTGTCTCCTTAGTTCACACGGCAACAGAATCTGAAAGCAAGAATATCCATTAACTATATTTCTATGCAAATGACAGCCTACAGACAAAACAGCATTTTTCAAGTATAAGCAAAAGCAATTCATATGCCCTTTCATACTGTATGTCATTGCATACACATGGCAGTTGTGTGCGCATTGTTTTGTTTATATTTTTAGCTTCTGATAGAGATAAATCCCTCACTTGTAAATAAGGCCAGATATGGACATGCAGTTAAAACTACTGTAGCAACTGCAACCAAGTCACCATATTGCCCCTATTTACAGAACCATGAGCAGAGCACATACTGCTGACTATAGAAAACAGTTGAAACCATGTTACAAAATGTTGCACTCTGAGGGCTCATGCTGGTTATGAGGTGGCACTTAATACGTCCCAACTTGGAAAACGTGACTAAACGTATTTGCATCTAACAAGTGCCAAAGTGAGATGGCCCTTATCTAAATCAGGAGAGCAGCTCAGACTTGGCATGTGGCTGAGTACCTAAAGTTCATACATGGATTGATTAACCGATTGACCAGTTAAATGAAGGCTTTAATGCAAAAAGGAAAGGCCTGCATTGACATGCGATGTGTTTTTTCTTCGAAAGAATGTGCCACTCAGAGGACCTAACCAAGGGTTGTGCTGTAGTACTCTTCTGTGCTTCTGCATCTAATTTAGCACATGTACAAATATGCAGAATGTATTCACTGCTACAGAATTGTAACAAGAAACCTTTTAGGTTTTCCCTGTATCATTAACTATTTATTGTTCACAGCACTGCATGTGCATTTAACAGTTGGTTAACAAGTATAAACAGATAGAAAGAGGGTTAAATATAATTCTTTATTAAATTAGCAGAATTGATTCTGTTTGTATTAACACTAGACTCGATTTTTTTTCCCTTTTTACCTTAAACAGCAATACATCGCAGCCGTGATTCAAACAGGCGACTCCCTGTAATTCCTATCACAAATCACTGATGTCTCCAACTGGGAGACTCGTGCCAGTGTTTTCATTTTCTTTGCCACTCGGTTGCACGTAATTACAGCTTGAACAGACTTGACACGAACACAGCGCTATCCAGTCATTGATTAGCATTGGTGTCATTGAACAAAACAGCTGCCACTGCAGTGCTCAGCTCAACAGATGTGTGTTTGCACGAGCATATCTAATAACGTTATTTATGATTGCAGTCCATTAAAGCTTAGGCGTCTCTGATTTTAGAAACAAAGCATGAGCAGTGTGCGCGCAATGGCTTCTGCATATCACTAACTTGGAATGAGTGAGCCACTGAAAAAAGTGGGTGACACCTGAATTTTCTATAATCATGTGGCAAACTGCTGACACAATCTTTGATGGTGGCACAACAATTGCTTGCCTGTCTCACTTTGAGCCACCCTTACCGTCTTCACTACCTACTTGTTATTCTCCGCAATTTGCAATGTCCTTCACTCCATCCCCGTGCTTAACCAAATGATCTCCCATCTCTTAGAAAATGACG
>VUQK01009519.1:0-11364 GCA_015106715.1 Bujurquina vittata | reverse complement strand
TTCACTTGAGTTTTGGAGTTCATACTTTGATTCTTCTTGTTGATGTTCATGTGTGTCCTTAATATTACACACATTTAGCACGTAGCGCTGCTGTCTTGTGAACAGTCAGTTGTTGCATATATTTCTTTAAACTGAATCTTTGTCAAGTTTTTATTACACAATAGTCACTTTTGTGCCTTTAATCTTGAACCTGATTACTGTAAGTATGAAAATATTAAAACTAATACTGAAACTAATTAAAACGAACTAAAACTGAGCATGAAACCAAAAATAAAAACTAATAAAAACGAGCAAAACCGCTCTGAAAACTAATTAAAACTAACTGAATTAGAGTAAAAAAGGAAAAACTAACTAAAACTAAACTATAATGTAAAATCCAAAACTATTATAACCCTGGTCCATACTGATACATACATCATACATACATTTTTTTTTTCTCTGCAATGAACTAATTCTGAAGAACTGATCTAGTGCCACGCCACTTTCTGCACATGAACTACAATAAAGGCCCTTTAAGGGTTTCAGGCCTTTTCTATGAGACTGGAAATGTCAGTTACGGTTACTGAAAACTGACTCGACATATTTTCTATAACAGCATATTTCATGCCTCTTAGCTCAAGAGCCATAGCAAGGATAAAGGAATGTGTAATCTTAACATTTAACAAAGCTTGAAGAAGAGAGAGTGGATGAGAAAAACAGGGCCAAGGTGAGATACTATAACAAACGTCTCTGTCATTTCCCTGTTGCTGTGTTTTTGATATTGCCTCATATGTTAATTTTAGCCTTCCCTTCTGCATTCCCCTTCCATCAAAGTCCAAGCATTCCTACATTCTCAGCTCTCACATCACCATATCTGATCAAACATCCTTCTGCCCACATATACATGCATATACTTTTAATCTGTCCTGTGGCTCTGCTTTTTTTATATATATATATTTTTAGAATCGGACTGCATATGTGTAATTGCATATATGCAATTGGACTGCAGGAGGAAATTGCACCTGAAAAAACATGCAGGCATAGAGAATAAAGGCATAAACAACACAGAGAGACCCCAGCTGACCAAAGGCTGACCAAATGCATAGAACCAGGAACACTCTTGCTATGAGGCTAACCACTAGTTCCAAACTTTAAAGTTTATTCTGTGGCCACTACCTGCAATAGCACTCGCTGCAACACTATTTGAATATAATTCAAAGGGAATGTCTAACAGTTGCTCAGATTATTAATTTCTGAGCGTCTCATAATTGTGGTAAATGGCATCACATTTCCTAAGACAGTAGCCATAATATCACTAAAACACTGCTAACTGAACACCAGGCTCAAAGACTTTTTTATATTACACTACAGTGCTGCAGATGTAAGCAGAAAGGAACGGGTGGATAGATGGATGTGTTTTGTGGGGTTTTTTGTGTCTTTGTGTGTGCATTAAGACATGGGGGCTTACATTAGTACGACCCTAATCCGTATCCACTAACTGCCTTGTACAGCTTTTTCTCATAAGTCTCATATATCTTTATCTAAGCTACATCTCATTTCTCAAATCACAGTTTCAAAATAAGCAGTACAAGTACCCTACAAAGACCTAAAGGCATCTATAGAGGACACATAATTACATTTATCAAAAAGTGTATGCAAATTGTGATTGCTTTATTCTTTTGCATAGCCACAGGCTGTACATGTCTAAACAAGGACTGTGTCCTACTTTATTAAAACGCAGCATTCAACCCAAGTGCTTTGGGACCGTGATTAAGAATGTCTAACACAATAACGTTTTCAAGGAAAATTACTGAAATTACACCTTTGCTTTTCTTCTTATGCATTGAGCTGTATTTAGTCTTTTTACACTAATATTTCTTTATTAGTCTTAATTTCATATCATAGAGTCTTACTTTTTATTGATCTTAAATTATAACTCAACATTAAATCTGCTTTTTTGAATCTATAAACACAGGTCCTCCTTTAGAGTCTCAATTGGATCAGAAATTACTGTACATCTTTTTTCCAGAGGAAAAAAAAATACTTCTTTTAGCTGCTCCCTTTATGGCTTGCCACAGCAGATAAATGCCTCCATCTCACCCTATCCAAGCATCCTCCTCTGTCCCACCAACCCTCTGTATGTCCTCCTTCAATACATCCGCAAAACCACTCTGTGGTCTTCCTCCTTTCCGTCCATCTTCAACATCCTTCGTCCAGTATATATCCATATTTAATTTCCACCATTTAATCCTTGCCTCTGCCTTCACGCCCTCTTCTTAATTTCCAAAGTCATCCTACAGACTCTAACGTGTTGCTGCCTGGCTACATTCTCCCCTGCCACCACCTTACAGTCTCCTATCTCTTTCAGATTGCACCTTGTGCATAACATGCCATCCACTTGTGTGCGCCTTCCTCCTCACTCCACGTTTTTTCTTCTTCTTGACACATGTGTTCACCACCATCAGTCCTTGTGCGTTTTTCTCCTTAACGCCACACCTACGAAACACCTCCTCATCACCTCTGTTCCATTGAAGTCTGCTTCCAATCACCAATCTCCCCCCCCCCCGGGGATACTCTTCTACCACTTCATCCGACTTACTCCCTTTTTCTCTTCTGACATCTAACCTGTGGGGCATACTCACTGACACCATGCAACACCACACGTGATCCTGACACTCTTTTTCTCCCCCACAACACTATTCACGTGCGCCTCCATTTTTCTTCCTAGCTACCCTTTGAATCCACCTCCAATATACTCCTGGCCTCGCTTCCCTTCCACCCGGGCTCATGCATACACAATACATCTACCTTTCTTCTCTTTATCTTATTAGCCAACTCTCTCGTCTTGTCTTCGGGCAGCAGTAGCACAGGTTCCACCAGCAGCCTGTTGGCCAACAAAAATCTATAATGTGAAGTGTGTCTTCTACTATGTGCAAAGAAAGGTTTGGGAACCCTAACGCATGCCTTGTATGCAGTGGTTGTCGTTGCAACAGTTAATGCTATGATGTCACTACTGTAAGGCATCTGATGCAACCAGGGGGCAGTTACTGTGGCAGCCCTGCCTCTTTAACCCATGGCATAATGATAAAAACTGCAGCACAGAATTTATGCGGTAACACGAGCTGCTTAAAAAATAGCAAGCTCGGCACAAGTGGCTTTTCTGTCCCATTACAGCGTCTACAGCTTAACTTATTATAATTTCCCACATCATCTCTCTCAGCTGCCGTCACAGGCAACCTGCCAGACTGGACAGCTGCCACAGCTGGGGGTCAAAACCTTACAAGCTGTGTAGAGCAACCATTGGTTTATTTATAAATCAAATAGGTTAAAGTTTGCTGTCACTTCAAGGGACAATTCCTGTTAGACTGGGCTTCAAATTGATCAATAACTTCCCCACTGCTTTTTAAATGGCATCCTTTTGCCTACGAGGGACAAAGCGGATGCCGTGGCAGGGCGCAAGGACATCTCAGTCTCAAGAATTCTTATTAATTTTGATGAAGTGAATGATAATCTCTTATGAAAATACAAGGCTGTATTGGAATGTGCATGTCTGTGTATATATGATGAAGGAGAGTGGGAGGTTGAATCAGCAGCTAGAAAAAAAAAGAAAAAGAAAAAAACGAACAAACAAATCTTCCATACCATGCAGCCAGGGGAAATAACACAAGCAATAAGTGATATTCACCTTTACGAGGTGACTATTAATACATCTCTCCTTAGAGAGAGGTAGGAGCCGGCACAGTGATGCCCATTTACTGTAGTTCCCATTGCAAGATTTACATGTGATCCCAGGCAGCTAATATCCAGTCAAATACTGTTAAGATACTTACGATATTTGATACGTTATTTAAAGAAGGTTGCATTTTCTCATTTTTATGAAACTGCTCACGTCTTCTTGCAGCTTTCAAGTAGGGATGCATGGACCCGGTATTATATAATATCCAGTATTTGAATCAGATTTTGTCCAATGTTGAGTTAAAAACTTATGTTTAGTCAGGCACTTGTTCAGAAGTTTCTATTGCACTTAAGGTAATGCAATGTGTTGGCGCCAGAGCCATCATTTCACTGCCGCTCTTCAGCTCCAATCCACATGCAACCCCAGCAAAAACAGGTGAAAGAAAAACTACTCTCACACTGGGGTCAAATGAGACTAGTGAAAATAAATCAGTTGAATAACAAGAATACATTTTTAATATTATTATTTCATATTGCATTACCGTACTAAAAAACAGCACTCCAGTAAATCTGCATGTGCTGCATTTTATTTGATAAAGTTAGGAAAGCAATGTTTAAGTCGAGCCTGATATAGCTTTACTGAGAAGGAATCATTCCCAGTCTCTGCCTCAGAGTGAGGAATACAGCTTGTTCATTTGACGTTGTTATTGGATCAGTACTTGGTAGTACTTGGTATTTGGTAGTAGGGTTTCAGTGGTTAAACTTGTGATTCGCAGAAAACCCACTCTACCAATAGATCTGCAGCTGCCTACAGCACAAATAAATTTAGTCTAATGGTTAATTTATTACGTTATCGTGCTTTCTTAGACTGTTTTTGTAAATCCTCATTATTGGTTAAAGAGACAAATTGATTTGTGTTTTCCTAAAGGTTGGTGGTGGGGTATTCCCATTTACTTTCACTTTAATCAGTCCACCCTTAAAAGTCTCTTCTAATAACATGCAATGATGAATTAGCATGCAGTCTTGTTGGAGGAAGACTTGCTGAAATGGTACATGTACTGCTATCTATGTGCTCGCAGTGCTCCTTGAGAAAAAAACAAATACTTTGAGGAAGAAATACCAGTATATGTTCCATGATAACGAAAATGCATGGTCAGAGCTGAATAACAGAGAAAACTAAAGCAAATGGCTCACACAGACTGCCAATTTGCATTGTTGTGTAAGTCTAATCGCAGTTTAATTTCCCTCAGAGTGTTTAATGCTGTCGCCGTGCAGCTCAGTCAGACCCACAGTCACAGGCAGAAAATGCTCAGTGTGTTGAGGTCACCTAATAATCGCAGACGGATCTTTGAGCTATGACTAATATCGTTAGAAAAGCTAAATTTATTGGCAGCGGCTGTTGCGTGTAATTTGACTCCAGTCACCTGCAGTGTAGTAAATCTGTTTGCGAGCAGGTGGAAAGAGAGTCAAGGAGAAACTCACTGTCAGCCTTAGTCTCCCCGCTAAAGCAGATATTTAAGCGTCTAAAAAGTTTTGCACGCAGTCCAGAGACTTCGGCATTTCAACCAAGCAGATTTCTATAAAGACATTATCAACCATCCCCTTTGAATGCACTAAGTCTGTTTTCAGCCAACCATTTAAGTAAGGGTAGCAGCCCTGTTGATATGAGGGTCAGCTCAGCAGCTAACTGTAATTTTCTTGGCCTGTGTTAAATGTAGTGAAGTGTAGTTGGGTTAACAAGGTCAGTGGTCAGGAACAGCAGGAGGAAGGAGGCGGGCTGCACCTAAAGCTAAAAGCTTTTTCTTTTCTTTTTCTTTTTTTTTTTAAACAGTCTACTTAGCACATTTTTGGCACAACTATTTTAGAAATGACTCTGTACTTTTAACAAAGTTCACAGAGAACATACTGGAGCAGCCTAAGTGAAGTTTCAGTGTCCTCTGTTCTATTTTAAAGCTGAAGATGTCCACTTTGAGAGGCTTTGCTCACTTTTTGTTAATGCAAAATAATTGATATTACTTCATGAGACTGCTACACTGGTCTTAATGCAATTTGCACGTGTACAAAAGTAATAATGCCAGTGGTACAACTGTATACCAACAGCGGTATACATGAACACTGAAACACATTATTACACTAAATTTTCAGTTATTAGCTCTTTTCATCCCCTTTGTCAAAAAGTGATTCCTATTCCGTCTGCTTGCCGGAAACTTCCCTTCCTGGAATGTTCTGTCTGTAAGCAATGCTTCACACGACTATGTTTATCAGATAAAGTCAGAACAATTGACAAAAAACGAAAGCGTTTGTTTTCTTTAGCTTTTTTAGTTGTTTTAGTTGTTTTTTTTCCTCTCTCCCTCTCTTGGGACAGATACAATTCCACTGTTTGTGGTGATTATTCCTGCTCTCAAGTTTTGGTAAGACATTGTAAAAAAAGTACTCCCATATATGTGGAATACTTAAAATCAATATAGTGAGGCGGGAAAAAAAACCAAAAACATTATAACATGAAGGCAGTGCAGCTACGATGGCTTCTGCGTGAACTGAAATCAAATCCAGTGAATATTCTGCACTATCTTGCTATCTCACCAGCGCACTCTGCAGACGCTCTCCTTCACATCTCGTGACACTTTCGCTTAAAGTCTCCAGGGATTCCTGACCCTCGAACGCCAATCTCTGCCTATTCTATCTGCAACAAAGCACATGGACTCTTAGGCTAAATGGTTGTAAGATGGAAAAAAAAAAAAGATGGAAAGAAGGGAAAGCAATGAATTACTATTATTCTTTTAAAAAGGGCTTAAAAAAAAAGAAGAAAGCTCTGGCAAGACTGATACGTCCAATTTGAAAGACGTTTCTTCAAAACTCAAGGTCAGTGAATGAATTGGGTGGGTGTGAGATTTACTTTTTTTATGAAATCATTCAACTTATACACACACACACACACACACACACATTATAATGTACTGAAATGATGTACCCGGGCATAATTGCTGTGCCATGTGTAAATACACAATCAGCTCTGCCTTCAGCAGTGCAGACTTTCAGCTCTAATTAAAGAGGTTTAACAAATATAAGCTGTTTTTTTTTTATTATTATTATTTTTAAGTTACAGACAGGTTTTTATATATAGTGCTCCATTTTTAGAGGTCATCAATTATGGTTTCAAACTTTTTGAGTTACATTGTTAACAGCAGACAAACAAACTAACCGGGGTGAAAACATAACCTCCTTTCACCTATCCGTGTGTGAGGTAATAAATACTAGCGACCTGGTTCCATTTGCAGCCGTGCCTGCCCATGCCATAACAATGGCGCTCATTTACTAATATGTGTGTGGAAATGTTTTCAAACTGCGCAAAAAATAAAAAACCAAAGAGTGCGTGTGGATTTATGAAATGCGTCTACCGGCCTTTAATGTTCTTATCACGCGCGTATGTTAGTAAGCCACAATCATTTTTGAAACAACAGACTTGTGCAATCTGCATACAGCCTGCACACCATCTGCATACTGCCACGCTCAGAACGTCTTTAAATATAAAAACCCACATACCTCCAGGTGCAGCAGAGAAAGTGGTGATAATGCTGCAAGAGAGAAGTGTGCACCTCTAAGGCAAGAAGGCAGGACAAAGTCTGACTAAAGAAACTGAAACAATTGTGTACAAAAAGGGACGCCAAAAAAGGCACAACTTTCCAAAGAGATTCCGCAGGAGTGATGACAGTTTTAAAAAAAGGGAAAAGCTAAACTAAAGTTAAGAAAAAAAACAAAAAAAAAAACAAGGCTCAGGCTGAAATAAAGGAGATCTGGAATATCGTTTCCCCTGAGACACTCACTGTGTGAAAAAATATTTGGAATCAAAGAGCTGATAGGAAAAAAAGACTAACAGACTACAAGAAAAAGAAGAAAACAGGTAGACAACAAGAAGCACATGATCTGTCTGATACTCACTGCAATGAGAAATATAAAAAAGGCAGATTCTCCAGCATCCTGGAATCGTGCCAAAAAAACTGACTGTAACCAATGATGTCCGGCAATGATAAAAGTCAGCGTTAATTTAAAATAAAGAGAATTTAAAATAAAGAGAAATTAAGGGGTCTTTTTTCTCCACATGCAATTTCTTTATTTATTTTAATTGAATTGCGATTCTAAGCATTTTGTGGCTTATTGTGTCAGCCGTTTACCGTTTAAAGACGAGCTTAAAATTTCTCAGACAGGCCTTCATCATTTGTTCCTGGGCACGGTTTGAGGCACTTCAAAGTTTTTTTCATAAAGAACAAACAAATTCAGCTCCAAAAATGCGGATAAATCCCCGATTTGCGTGTGGCTCAGGCATAAATTTGTGCTCATCACGCTGTTAGTAAATGAGGGCAATTGTCCCCACCTTGTTTCACGTTTCAGCTCATCTTCTCTTCCCATCATTCTGGTGCAAGGTTGGTTTCATCTGTCCATTTTTTAATTTTTATTTTTTTATAAACAGGCTCTTTTAGATGTTTTCTGATTAAATCTTATCTCTCTTCTTCGGGGGGTGTTTGTATTTCCATTAACGACAGTAACTTGACAATAATACGCGTACCTCCTCAAGAAAGTACTTGACCTGGGTAGATGTTGTCAAGGTGATTTTCAAGGAAACAAGTCTGCGATCATCCACCTTTGCTCAACAGCTGATATCGACTCCATGCAATAACAAGTGAAGAGCCCTCACCTGGCCATGGCTTGTCAGACAGCTTTACAAATATTTTGAGCTTCTCCAACTGGGAGACTACACATAAAAATGGCTTTCATCAGTTAAAGCAATACTTTTGTTGTATCCTTTGATATAAAGCTCAAAGTCTGCACTTGAGTCGCATCTTGACCGTGCCGGTGGTCCGAAAATGAATGAACCTAACAGTACAGTATATAAACACAGGGACAATTGTGGGATTCATTTTGTGACCAATTAGGATGAAAACATGGAGTTTTGCTAATAGAAATACTGAAAAAATGAATAATTCAATTCCAGCTCTGACAATACACTTTAAATTCTCTCTAAAAAAAAAAATATTACCTTTTAAAAAATTATTAAAAATACAAATGAGACCCTTCTGTAATTTGGGCCTTAAGTAAGAGAACAAAGTTTTCTTTGCAATCCACCAAAAGCAAAAACAAAGGTTACACTGACTACAACTAAAATTCAGTCCACACTTTAAGCCAGAGAAGAGTCCTTATTGCCACACACGTCTCTCTGGAGTCAAACCCGCAATGTTGATTGGTCACATGGAGGAAGTGTAAATAATTTGTGTTTGACATGAATGCGTGAGTGAATGCTTTCATATATTGTTCACGACACTACACGGACACGTGTGCCTTTTCAAATTACATTCAAGGCTGATTTTACACAGCTGGAGATCCACAATTTCAGGAATAGTGTCATCTGACAAGAATAGTGTCAGGTGACTCTTAGAAATGACTAATTTTGTAGCAAGGATATGATTTTTTTTCTTCTTTTTTTTTTTTTTTGGCTGGAATGGCTTCAAGGAAAACCTCAAGACCACTTCGCAACTCTGCTCCAGGCATTTGAGTTCACAAACACTCACCATAGCTATCATCTACTTTGCTATCAATCGGCATATGCTCAAAACTGGAAGACACTGGATTTATTTTTGCCTGATTATCTCAGGCTGTTTCTTTTAGAGCCCTGGGGCCCTGATGAGAAAGACTCCAGTAATGTAAGAGTGCAGCTGCAAGCATTCTATAGGCCATAAGCCTCATGTGTGGACTTATTAATGCAGGCTGAAACCATGCCTCACTGTTCAGGTAGTTAGCCTGTAATATAAGAATTTATTTTTTTTTTTGAGTGCATACTAGTTCACTAGTTTTTTAAAATCACAGAACAATAAATTCACCATTTAATTATAACCTATTACTGATTGTTCTGCAGTAGATGTGTTGCCTGACTTGCAGAAGTCTCCGGTTTGATCATCAGCCAGATTTCTGGCTGATGATCAGAAGTCTGGCTGGAAAATGGAAGAATGAAGCCCGATGTAATCAGACAAGCCAAGTGGCAGACATGTTGCTGGCTGAGATTTCTTGTTTGTTGCTGCGTCTGTTGCCTATCAGCTCACTTCTGTTAAGCCTACATGGTCTAAAAACCACACCATGCATGATGCAGCTTCTTGCAGTATAAATAAGTGCCTCTACCATGCCCTGCCTACCCATTGCCCTCCTGAATAATCTGGTGCATAGGTTGAGTCACCTGGTAAATCTCATCAGAAGTATGTCTGCATGTTATTGCATCACTGCTTTATTCTGCTTATTATAGTGGAAATACTGAGTGTGTCCCGATTCAGGGGCAGCATCCTTCTTAGATTGTAGATGTGTAAACCTTAAATATCTGCTCAGTTAATCAAGATATCGTTTAATTACAAAAGTGTTGTGATGTTTTTGGAGATGTCCATTCCCGCTGGTTTAACAGCCAGCTTGACTCGCCATCTGTCAGCTGACCAGACAGTTGAGGCTCACTTTACCCGGAGAGAACGCCTGACTCCCAGCACATCGTTTTCAACACCCCCGCTGGCTTTTGCCACTGAGTGGAGGTTAAGCACAGATACCTAACAGTTAATGTTTGGTTCCAATAGTGAACCGGTGAAAGACGACCTCAACATGGCACAACACCGGGTAATCAACTGCTGGCTAGTGCCCTGACCAAACAAAATTTCTCATTTTTGGTGGACAATTTGATGAAAAACACATATTTAAAACTATATAGACTTCACTGATTATTAATTTTGTAACAAACCAGCGAACCTTAGACTACATAAAAAAAACCAATCATTTCACAATCCCATAGAGAAAAATAAAATCCAGAGGGGACAGTTACCCATGCCTTGGGTAATGGACGTTTACCTGCGTATTAGTCTGTAGTAATACTTGCTGAGACGCTGAATCTTATCACTTCTGCTCACCTTTTGATTTTCTGCAAACACTCCTTTTTCATGAATTTGAACTTATATATACAGAAAAGCCCATGCCAGCTACACTTCCCGTTTTGGTTTTTTTTCTTGGGTGGGGGTGGCGAACTCTGCCCACTCTTCCTGTCCACTGCACTGAGGCAGCACTGGTCAGAGCTACAGTTAAAACTGACAGAGCGGCTGACCATGACTATAGAGACTCCAGTCAATCTGACCAAAATATGCAGTGGCATGTGCAGTATCACAGTACAGAACTTGGTTTATTGCTTTCAGACATTATTAAATGATTTTTATCAGTACACTGAAGTGTTACCATATATTTTGTTTGACTATGTATGACTATATATATATATAAGGGCCGGGACCCGATTAAAAAATTTAATCGAGTTAATTACAGGGTCTGTAATTAATTAATTGCAAGCAAATTATCAATAAATTAAACACTTTCAATTAAAAAAATCCTTTTGATACTAAAATTTTGAATGACTAGACGTAACGTGTTATTTAATTTTTGAAATTTTTTTTTTTTTTTAATTGTTATTAAACCAACAGACTGGGCAAAGTGCTAAATATTCAGATTTCAAGTATTTCAGGAACTCCTGATTGTTTAACTTATTTGAAAAAAAAAATGTAAACAGCACACTAGACAATAATGCTAACACCATTATATTATATTTATTTTGGACATTTACCCCATGTCTTTGAACACGTGGGAGAAAAGCCACGCAGACACAGGGAGGACATGCAAACTCCACACAGAGCCTGAGGAACA
>VUQK01009514.1:1174-11486 GCA_015106715.1 Bujurquina vittata | reverse complement strand
ATGAAGGAATGGGAAGTGTGGGCAAGGGGGCCCCCCCCCCCCCACACACACACACATACAAAAAAAACAACTTTTGAAGTTGTTTTTGACATAAAACTTTGTGGGGGTGCAGAGGTCAGAGGTCATGTTAACAGCCCAGTAAAATTTGCCTTCCATCAACTGAGGTCAGCGTCAGCGTCAATAACTTGGATACTTATCAGTGTGATGTGTGATATAGCATATAGAAAGTACCGTGCAAAGATTTCAAATAGCATGTCACATTTGACCTCTGACCTCTCCTTCAAGGTCATTAGATTGATCTGAAGTCCAAAGTGAGAATAACTCTGTATGGAGCTGTTTAAAGTGATGTTGCACATGTTGGCATGGGGTCCTTTTGGAGAGTAGTTGGTTCATTTATGCTGACTTTGTTACATACATTAACAGCTATGTTATAATAATAGATGCTACACACGTACTAAATCCACATCAATAATAAAAAATACTCCAAATTATATAAAAATGGCTTTTAACAGAGCAAATAACAAAAGCCTGCACTTGTTTTTCCTGCACTATAAACTTCTTAAAGTACTTTTAAAATGAACAAAGAAATGAGTACACACAAAATACAATATTACTGCCTTCAATGGAAGTCCTGTGCAGAGAGGGCGCTGCCTCGGCGGAGGCTTCCACTCTCACAGTATCGGTTTTATAATTTGTTGGATATGATCGGGATGCTGCGTTCACTCGTGACAGGAGCCTGCAAGTTGCGTTTGTGTCGATATCTGCTGGCCTTCTCTGAGGCTTTTCTTCCCGAATAACGGAAAGGTGTGATAACAAACCTGCTCGTACTTCCTGCGTAACCTCGTGCTCTGACTGTAATTAATTGAGACGCTGTTGTGGTGCGTTTGTAAAACAAGCTGCTTCACGTGTTTGTGCATAAACACATGGATCAAGTTGATTTTCAGGCATCATCGCGTCCTGATAACTGCGGGGTTCCACACCACCCCCTTTTAATTAGCTTGATTATATTGTTAAGCTTTTTTCCTGCCGACATAACTGGAGCCGCTCTTTTAATTAGAATTAATTGCACTCTAAGTGGAGGTCTTTCAGTGAACATTAATATAAATTGTTAACTAATTAATCATCCTGCTGCTGACTCTTCTCCCGTTCGTTAAAGTTCATCTTGACCTCACGGAGTCTCAGGGTTCTGATTTTTAAACCTGCTGCCGCTCCGTGTGTGAGACCCTGTTGTGTGTCACTGGGGTCACTCGTGACCTCGTCACTAACATGATATCTTGGTCTGTGTGTGAGTGAGTCAATCAGGCACGTCACGCTCCTTGATCGCATTTGCTAATGGACGGTGACTGTGACATCCAGTATCATCACACGGTTCCACCCTGTGATGGCGGCGAGCCGACAGGCCTATTAGCCGGGGTGGGGGTGCTGACACAGATAGCCCCTGATGGGGGAGACGTGGAAGGAACCGGGGGTGCTGACACTCTGATGGGAACAGGATGCAGAAGACGTAAGAGAAGCAATAGATGAAGTTTGTATTCAGTTTGAACCTGCAAGCCTAAAAATCTGAAACTGGAGATCCACACGTTTCATTTAGAACTGTGGCCGTCCGCAGTACTGCAGACTTTCTAGTATTTCCATCCTGGATAGGCTCCAACCCCCAACGACCCCGAATACCCTGACCCAGATACATGGGAGAAGATGGATGGATATTAGTCCAGTCACTTATTTATACAGGAGAGGGTGACCCAAGGTGCTTTCCAGTCAAAAGCAAACAGTTCAAAATTCCAAGGATATAAAAATATACATAAGAGTGAAGACAGTGAACAGGCAGTGAAAAACAAATAAAATGTATTATTATTATTAAATAAGATCTTTGGCCACTTTTACAAACACATGAACGCACTCAATTTGCAGGAACCAAGGAGTGCGTGGAAGCACGGTTATTATGGCCTGCAAGAGCGACTTAGGTGGAACTGCAGGTCAGGCGTAGCAGATGATGATTGGCGTAGAAGGCATGGGAATAAAAGAGCTTTTCACGTGTGTCACTGCGTGGAGTACGTTTTCTCACATGAACGCATGAACCATCATCAGAACTCCTGTGCAGCGCTCTAAAAGTGTGCACTGAAATAAGACAACTGCCCATAAACAGGACAGAGGTTCTCACGTTGCCGTAAACTAATATGGTTATCAATAGGTTCATCAACGCACTGATAACTAACTTATGCTGCTGCTGGAATATAAATGCAAGAATGAATCCATCTTAATTAGAGACGTTTTCAGGGTTCTCGCGCTCGGTGTGAGACAGCAGCTCGAAGGTCTCTCTAACACCATCAGAGCAAATATGTGCATGAGCTTTAGAGGTTAAGCAGACATCACCGCTGCACAGGAAAGCTGCATTTCAGAACCACAGCTGCTCCTTCAACATCTCAGAGATCATATCCACACAGTTTGACTGGCGTTAGGCGGCATACACACACCGACGTGGCCAACATGACCTGTTCAGGAAACAATCTGCGGGTGGAGAAATGCGGCTCATCACCAACAATCAGTCTGTGGGAAAGCACCAAAAGCTGTCGTTGTACCACCGTCAGCCAAAAGGCAATGGTGCAGATTCCCCTTAACAAACAGCAGGCCTCAGCCTTTCATCACGTTTCCTCTTTTATTTAATAAAAAAAAAAAATCTAAGATACCAATCAGCTGCTCCTAAAACCCACGGAGTCTGAATATTCACCAGTCACACTGAGGTTTGTGTGCATTATGGGTATTCTAACTATTATCCTCCATATTCAGCGTCTCAGTGTGCACCGACCATCCTGCCTCTCTCGCTGTCTGCTGCATCCAGCTCAGCAGTAGGGGCTCACAGGCAGACTCCTTCCACTCACCAGGGTGTAATCTCTCTTTGTTTACACTGCCAAGGGGTTATTTGGCTGTCTGTTAGAGTGTGACACAGACAGCGCTACACTGTCAGAGACAGCCTGAGCACACTGCGGACGAGCACATTCTGCATTCAGTGTATCTAACACGTCAGCCTGCTCTGACAGTACGTGATGGCCTACAATCACACAACACGCTCTGAAAGACACCATCCATCCACACGGCGGGCAAAAAGAAAAACACTGATTGGACGCTGGCTGTGCTAACGCTTGTCAGTTCACCCCGGCTTTGAAGACCTGCTGTTAGCGATTATCAAACTGCGCCGCTCGTGTGGTTCCTGCTGCTGGATTTTGATATTTCACTGCTACCACCTCTTTATAGGCTAGCATTTCTGTGTGTGCACGCTGCAGTTGGGTTGCTATCATTCAGATAAGTCAGCAATGTATGAGTGTTTTTAGAAATCCTGAAGCCAGGAATCTGAACCCCTGCAACACAATCCCAGCCCTGCAAAACGTCTTCCTCCATCTGGCCTCGACACTGCTGATCACTCCAATCTCATTGCACGTCCTGTATAATGATAATAAAGGCATTCTATTCTGCTTGTTTACAGCCACTGACTTGTCGCAGAGGTTAACACGTGAGCAGCAGGTAGATGTCTGGTGAACACGGTAACCGGGTCATTGCAGCAGATTTCAATGCAAGACACCCTACGAGACCACCCATCTCCCATGCTGCAGTTAGCAAACTGCTGGTTCAGTGTTGGATTTGCCGAAATGTGGACACATGATGTTGCTCTCAGCGTGTGAGGAGTGGGTGAAGAGGGTTGCATTGACAATCCAACACACTGGGCAGCACTTTGAACACATTTTACAAGTGGTCTGAAACTTGTAAATAACTCATGAAAGAATCAAGTTACGTTAAAACCAAGCACCCCATTGTTTTTCTTGTGAAATTCCCAATAATTTTGATGTGTCACATGACCCTCTTCCCACTGAAAAAGTAAAAGTTGGATCCAAAATGGCCGACTTCAAAATCTTGAAAAGTGTCCCCCCTCCCATGTACTAATGTGCCACAAACAGGAAGTTAATTTCACCAACTATTCCCATTTTATTAAGGTGTATCCATATAAATGGCCCACCCTCTATTCTATTCTATTCTATTCTATTCTATTCTATTCTATTCTATTCTATTCTATTCTATTCTATTCAAACATGACCAGCATGATGGTGATATTCTTTCGGTTTCACAGTAAAAGGTTGGAAAATGTTACTGAGCGCACAGACCTAAGAGTCTCCTGCATGAGCTTGTAAATTTATGCTGTAGTTTTACTTCAGATTTGAGTGAGAAATCACATAATGCGTAAGAATCAGACTGCAGTCGGATCCAAACATCAGACCTGGGGCTCAGTCCTCCACAGTGGACTGTTGGACACAGTTTGCATTGACCCGTCTACACAATTTGGGCTTCAGTATCTTGCCCAAGGATTCTTTGGCCCGCAGCCCGAAATCAAACCACCAGCCTTCCGATTAGTGGGCGAGCCGCTCTACCTCCTGAGCCACAGGCACCCAGAAGCTGCTGTTCGTCCGCATGTCTCCTGTCTGAGACGGACTCTCCAGTTTGTGGTGTGTGTGTTCATGAAAGTGTGTTTGGTGGCAAATGAAATGACGCTGTCTATTTTCAGTGTTCCCGCAAAGGTGTACGCCACCTCGTCAGACTGAAATCACAGAGTCGTAAAAAACTCCGGGACACATTTCGTGCATTACGTCAATTATGAATTAGCACCTCTCTGCCATCACTCAGTGCTCGCCACTCTCTGTCTTAATTAGCCAAACGCAGGACATCGGCTCATTCTTCTTGCTGCAGGAGCTCTCCATGCACAAGATTCATGCACACAGACACACACGCGTGCAGGATGTGAATGTGCAGAGGCAGATTACAGTTTACAACCTGCACGTGTGCATGCACAAACACACACGCAGGAAGGTTTGAGGGTGGGACTCATAATGAGTCAGTCACGGCATGATGATCTGTCACTGCGCTCCTCTCTGGCCTGTTTGGACGTGATATGAATCAGGGCCCTGAAAGGCCTTCAGCACGCAGATCTGTCACTTCTGAAGATGCAGTCGACTAAAGAGGAAGCTCCTTGGAAACATGGCTGTCGCAGCAAACCACAGTTTAATAAGACTGACAAACAAAACGGGGCCTGTCAAAGCTGTGCATCAATGAAGAGTTTAACAGTGCAGTTCATTGCATTAACAGTGGATACAAACACTGACACCACACACCACACTACAATTTTTGTCATCTCACTCTTTGAGCCTCTGTGTTTCAGTAGACTCCTGTCTCACAGCTGCCATCAGTCTCGTCTCTTACTGCAGCAGGAAAGACGTTATGAAGAATCTACCACCTGGTAGTTACGCGACTAACTGACAGACAGCCGAGATTTCACCAATAAACAGCCGAGCGCGTACTGAGAGGCCACAGCATCCCTGAGTGCTGCTTTAGAGATGGGCACGATATTAATATTATTACTGATGAGCACTGACGAGGGCTAACAAAAACAGGTTGAAGCTGGATAGTGGCTGATAGTGACAGGCGACATGCAGAACCTGCAACGGCCGAATTCAGCCGCTGTGGACAGCAAACAGTCCATAATACTCTTCCTGAAGAGTAGATGATGTCACAGTGAAGCTTTATTATGATCGATTCCACTGACCCAAGACACGGAGGTGCTGGAAGAAAGGCGGATTTACAGATATGTACAGATATGACAGCAGCACAGGCTTGATGCTTCACAGAAGACTCGTGCATGAGGGCAACTCCAGCCTGCAGAGAGGGAAGCTCCTCTATGGACAGTGATTACACTGAGAGCGTGAGTTCAGACAGGTGCTGGGGATTTGGCCCTCCTCACAACGAAAGCTGGAGGCTGAAGGTTGAACAGCTTCCAGAGGCCGGTGGAAAAGCGTTCAGTGACCAACCTGACAGAAATGCACTTTCAGTGACTGCATGAACGCATCTGCATTGGTTTTAAGTTCACCGGCTAACAGTGAGTGAAGTCACTGTTACAGAAAATGAAAGACAACAACGACACACATTAACACCTCCAGCCATCTTTGTGAAAACCAGTTTCAGACCACCAGTGATGAAGTTTTGTTAAACTTAGACCTTCAAAGCTCTTCAGAGGCCCATTTAGACCCAGCGTTAAGGCGTTAAGTTTAAGTTTTATTTTTCCGATTTTTGCAGGCGAATGAACTGATGTGACCGATCAGAGCGCTGCTGAATTTATCTCTGCCTCCTCAGAGGGGATCTCAACTCTGCCAACAAGAGCCTTGGGTTTGGTTCTTTAGAGGTGATGGTTAAACTTTGGTGAGGGGCGTGAAAATGCCACCCAAAGGACAAACATCTCGTCTAGCTGGTCTCTAACTCTGCACGGCACTGACTCAGGTGTTTGCCTGGTCTTTAGATGAATAGCTGTGGAGCCAGCTGAAGAATAGGCTGACACGCACATACAGTGATTTCTCAAATGAAACACATTCTGGTTAGCAGGATTACAGTGGCCTACATTCACCTTAACTATTTCTTTAATGTTGACACAGGCACAAATGTGCTGCATGAATGATGGCACAAACAATGCATTTTCTGATTGACAAATGGGCGCGCTATCAGACAGGCTAAGCTAAGCAGAGCATGTGGGGGGACCTCTGCATGCAGCTCAGTGTGTCTTCTGGCTGATAGCCTGACAGGCGGCTGAGCAGAGCCTCCTGCACACTGGGCTAAGTGAGTTAGCACGGGGCTGCTGGCTCGGTAATAAAGCGTTTAATGGACACACAGCTTCTCCCTGCCTTCCTGGGGCTAGCACTAAATCCCTCTTCACTGTCGCTTGCCCAGATGTTAGTGAGTTATCCATCTCTCCATCACCCCAGAGGCTGCTGCATCCATTTAGTGGCTCAAATACACCTGAAAAGTTGTTTTAAGTCAGACCTGTTTCCTTAACTACACACAGGAAATCACAACCTGAGGCGCGTCATGCTCATGTATCATAGCTCCTGTTCGTCACGTTTCAGTGATAATGGAGTTGTGTTTCTCTTTTACTCACAGGTCAGTGTTTTAGAGATTTACATATTTAAATCCAAAACTTTTCTTGCTTTTCAGGCTGGCTGTGGCTCAGGAGGTAGAGCAGATCATCTACTGATCAGCAGCTTGGCGGTTCAGTGCCTGGCTGCTCCAGTCTGCGTGCCAAAGTACCCTTGGGCAGGATACTGAATCCCAAGTTGGGTAAATGAGTGTGAATGTTAGATAGAAAGCACCGTAGAAAGAAGCGCTTGTATCAAAGGGTAAATGCAAACATGTTGTAAAAAGCACTTTGAGTGCTCAGCTGGAGTAGAAAAGCACTATTTAAGAAACACTCCATTTACTTTGGCACCCTCCCTTCCTGCCCAGTATTCCCATCAGTCACCTGACCTTTCCCCACCTTCTATGTTGCTACCCAAGCCCTCCATTTCTGCTGCCTGCCTGGTTTCTGGAACCTCGTCAGAAGTGTTTTTGATTCCCATAAACTCGTATCTTGCACTAATTGCCTTGTATCGTGTCTTGCATTGGGCTCCTGAAGTCTCCGTCCTGACAGTCTACATGAATGATCTTTTCCGAAGGCAGGAAACATAAAACAAACAGTGCTTTCCCGTCTCCCGCTCTCATATTTTTTGATCCTTCCTCCATGACCTTTCCCCAAGGCCGTGTTCAGACAGCAGCACTGTGTGAAAAACTCAAGTTTGCTTTCAGACCACTGGATGAACACCTTGGGGCTGCCAAAGGAAAGAGCTGGGGATCCCCACCAGTGCAGCTCTTTGACTCCTTTCAGTCTCCTGTTTAGCCTCCTTTTTTCTTGTGTCGCCCTCAGAGGTAACACAGTGGTGGTTACAGCACAGGTGTCACCAAAAAGCAGGTGGAGCAGGAGGTCGTAATCAGGGAAAGGTGCCCTCTGAATGTACCCAGGTGGACACAAGATCCGCGTCTTGATGAATCTTTTTACAATAATAAAGTTTATCTGCATAGTACTTTTCAAAACCAGTTACAAGGTGCTTCCCAGGATCAAGAGAAAATTATAAATCAATTCAGCTAGGCCATGCAAGTACAATGTCAAAATTAGAATACGATGCAATATGATTCTAAATTTAATGAACCTAAAATTACATTAAAAAAAAATGTCCCTCAAGTTTTTAACTTAATTATTCATCAGTAACATCCAAATAACGTCCCAGAATCTCACTCAGCAAACCGGAGCTCCGCCTTCTTGGACAGTCTGTTAGTCCAATGAAGCCACAGCAGCCATATTGTTGGTCAGATAATTACATTCAAAATGTTCCAAAAGGCTCCAGCAACACAAACATCATCCAGAGGTCCAGTTCAGGGACTCCAGTTAGCTGAGGTGAAGCCTAGCAGACAGCTAGCAGCTAAAGCCGCCTGTGTCACCATCCGCCTGTCAAAGAGGCCACGCCCCTAATAATGCTAACTTTATTTAGACAGGTGAGTTATAGAAACATCCTCCCCCTACAGCTGTTATGAAGGAGGAAAGTATCCACAGAGACCAAAGCAGTTTCTGTATCAGCTGTAAACATGCTTATTTCTGCTGGACAGTTTTAACATGGGAGTCTATGGGGGCTGACTCACTGCTGCCTCTGCTGGACCGCACAGGAACTGCAGGTGTTGTTTGAAGATGTGATATGGTTGAGTCTCTCAGATTCATTGGACAAGATTTCCCCTGTTGGCCCCCCACACACATGTTGCTGTACTCCTGCGGAACCTTTTAGAAAAGATCTGATAAACACAATTAAAGTGTGTATGAATCTCTCTGATGAGTCCAGACTGGACAGACAGGAAGTCATCTGTTATGGAAAGAGAGGAAACTTGCAACAGATTGAACTTGTGAGAAAAGGGTCTGGTGATATTCTACTGTAATCAGAGATGCTGCTGATGAAGCCTGTTGTTTTGGAGACATGCAGGACGGGATCTCAAGGGCACAGTTTTATTTTTACATCCTTACTCTGTCTCTTTTTTTTCTGTCTTTATTTGTTCCCATAGCAGCACAAAGTGTTGTCTGGACAGCTGCGATGAGCCGGCCGTTTCCACTATTAAACATGTAAGCAGGACAAAGAGGCGGAGGGAGGTAGGGAAGAGAACCAACGAGACCGAGTCGGCATTCAGCAAAATGCAGACGCATCAGATCTGGAAGCGTGACAAAAATGTGTCAGGCCTAATGATGTCAACGATCTTCCAACCACCCTCTACAGAGTGTTTGTGCAGATCCTCGCTCAGCTTTGTGTTAGCTTCCTCCTTGGTGGTCACCACACACACACACACACACACACACACACACACACACACATACACAAACACATACACAAACACATAAAAACCTTCTCCTCTGCTTCATCATCCAATAAAACTCACACAGAAATGTAGATAGCAGTTTGCGTCTGCGCCTTTAAGGCTATCGAAGGTGCTGAGGAGTGGAAGTTGGAGGCTCTGGAAAAGGTCATGCAGAGTTCACAGCCTGCTGGGGATGAGTGATGGCCGTGGAGAAGGGGCTCTGTTGCCGGGCCTTGTTCTTTTCTGTGCTGCCTGTCGACTCACACAGCAGTACACTGAGGCTTGATGGATTGGCAGTCAGTGAAAGGA
Source organism: Bujurquina vittata (assembly GCA_015106715.1). Lineage (NCBI taxonomy): Eukaryota > Metazoa > Chordata > Actinopteri > Cichliformes > Cichlidae > Bujurquina > Bujurquina vittata. The sequence continues at coordinate 1,940 of VUQK01009514.1, read as the reverse complement.
AACATAACCCCCTCTTTAAACACGACCACCACCAGACCCCCTCCTAACCCACTGAGCTACCCTCGCCTCCACTGCATGCTTCACAGCTTTTGATTCATACATGTAAAAGCAGTTGTGATAGTGATTGAAGTTTTTTTTAGATTTAAGAAACTCCTAAAAAAAAAGTCAAAATCATTTGATGTGTGTGCTCCAAGTGCCTCTGTGAGCAACACTGGCTAACTTCAGCAATGGAGTCCACAAATCAGTAATATCACAAAGTTAAAGGCTTGCAGCACAACACAGACTGTAACACAGACTCCAACACAGACTGTAACACAGACTCCAGCACAGACTGTAACACAGACTCCAACACAGACTGTAACACAGACTCCAACACAGACTGTAACACAGACTCCAACACAGACTCCAACACAGACTGTAACACAGACTGTAACACAGACTCCAACACAGACTGTAACACAGACTCCAACACAGACTGTAACACAGACTGTAACACAGACTCCAGAACAGACTGTAACACAGACTCCAACACAGACTGTAACACAGACTCCAGAACAGACTGTAACACAGACTCCAGCACAGACTGTAAGACAGACTCCAACACAGACTGTAACACAGACTCCAGCACAGACTCCAACACAGACTGTAACACAGACTCCAACACAGACTGTAACACAGACTGCAACACAGACTGTAACAAAGACTCCAACACAGACTGTAACACAGACTGTAACACAGACTCCAGAGTTCATGACGTGTCTGTTCT
>VUQK01009513.1:0-15380 GCA_015106715.1 Bujurquina vittata | reverse complement strand
GGTGGGTGTTTTTTATGGAGTGGGGGTGTGTGTGTGTGTGTGTGTGTGTGTGTGTGTGTGTGTGTGTGTGTGTGTGTGTGTGTGTGTGTGAGAGAGAGAGAGAGAGAGATGGGATGGGGAAGAATACCACAGACTCTTATACTAATACTTAAAAAAAACTGCAGGGTCGATACATTGGTCAGTAAAGTCAGTCAGTGTTTGTTAGCCCTGCTCTTTCCTAACACTTTTCACTTCAGTGAAGTAGCCAACAGCACAAAGTGGAGTCTGGGCTGTTCTCTCTCCTTTTTCTGTTTTCCTTTTTGGCATTTGGCAATAAATATATGTTACCATAATAAAAAGCGTTAATGTGGCACAGTTGAACGTAATCATTTCTCATTAATTAACTCCTTCTCAGCTCCCTTCGGTTTGTATAAAGTGACTGCTGCCATGGTTCAGCTTTACATGACAAAGCAGAAGTGCTTCTTCACCTCATCACTCAAAGCTTTATATTATATTATATTATATTATATTATATTATATTATATTATATTATATTATATTATATTATATTATATTATATTATATAGCCAGTTTCTCTCACATTTCTGAACTGAATGATTGCAATCAACAGCTGAAAACCATGGCATGACTGTCACTCAACATACGACTTGGGCTATTCCCCCAAAACACATCCTCGACTCACTGAATGGTACCAAGTAATAACGAAGATCTAAGACGATCAATATCATATCATTTCAAAAACCTCAATTTATGCCAACTCACCAAGAGACTTGCCAATCAGTCTATCAGATTTAAAAAAAAAATAAAAAATGAAGCTGTCTGATACATCAGTCCCTGCTGGGCAAACAGGTAAAGGCCTGTGATGAAGCTTCAGAATGAAACAACAGGTAAGGAAGAAGGTTAAAAAAGGAATTAAAACCTTTTTTCTTTTCTTCTTTTTCTATAAAAAGGCAGAAGGGACAGAAACACACTGCATTCATTTCAGCTCCTTCCCCAAGCCTTGCCAATATCCTGTCCCCGCTTTTTCATCACTTCTTAAATAGCAAGATAACATTTACTTTGCTCACCCCTCGGGGAACCAAGAGATCAGCAAACAGCAAATAAATTAGTATTATGCAACTGTTAGATTTTTTTGTTGTTTTTTTAATGTGTGTGTGTATATATGATCTATCTTTTCACAGATTGTGTCAGTCAGTGTGTGTGTGCTGAGGGCCTGCAGCTGGAAGACCCTTGCTCTGCTCTACACCAGGTTGTATTCCTTTAGGTTGAGCTGCAAGATGGTGTCTTTGACTGCTGCAAAGACGAAACGGATGTTCTCTGTGTCAGTGGCGCAGGTGAAGTGAGAGTAGATGATCTTGTCGCTGTCTGGATTCAGGTCCACAAACATCTTGAGGATAAACTCTCGCCCCGCTTGGGCGTCCCTCTGCGGACCTGGAGAGAGGAAAATCATGCTACGTAAATTATCACGAGGCTCAATATGTCAGTGCCAAAAACGTTTCACTAGGATATTCCATCCTGTGGTTTTTTAAATCCTCTTTTTGGTCTTTCCCCACCAGACCGTTCACATATCATTCCAATTTGTGCACCAGGACAGTATCCCAGGTACAACCGGCGACACTTCAGTCTGCCATTATTTTATTTTCACTTTTAGAGCAGTAAACTTTAAAATTACTCTGCTATGAACCGAATGCTATGCTGTTTTTTATGCATGTTTACTTTGATCATGTCCTTATAACAGTAACATCCCAGTATAATTAGTGCATGGTGCACAGTGCACGGCACATGTAGCAGAATAGAACACCATTTATTTTAATGGAGCCAAAATTCCAACAAAGGTCTCATTCCTAGTTTTCACATACTGAAAGAACTGAAAAATACTGACACTAATGCAGCCTGTTGAGGCTAAGGTAAACATCTGTCATCTTTACGACATTTTTCAATCTCTTCTCTGCACTGCTTGAATTCTTATATTTCACCTGAAACACTGTCACTATTTACACAACAGCGAGGCCGTGCTTACAGTTATATTTACATGAAAAATGATCATTCAGATAGAGAGTTAGAAATAACAACACTGAGTCCATAACAAATACTCCCTGACCAATCACAGCAGACTGGGCTTGTTTGGAGACTGGCCTTAAAAAGACAGGAACTAATGCATGGCACTCCAAAGAGAGGCTGATAAGAAGAGCTCTGTGATTGTACAGTATGAGAAACATAATACACTTTCGAACATTAAACATTAAACCTTTTCTAGTGCACTCCAAAAATAAAACTGTGATCTTGTAAATCTAGCACTTGAATGCACTTGAAAACCTGTATAATTAGCTCCTCCAAGGAGGTTAAATTTGTTTAGGTAAAGCTTCCCAGGGGAAGACACTCACCATCATACTCTGGGAAGTAGTCAACCAGATGAGAGTACATGATCTTCTCCTCCAACAGGTCCTTCTTGTTGAGGAACAGAATGACTGAGGAGTTTTGGAACCAAGGGTATGTAATTATTGTCCTAAACAGAGCTTTACTCTCCTCCATCCGGTTCTACAAAGAGAGTATATGTGAACAAAAGTGTGTGTGTGTGTGAGAGAGAGAGAGAGAGAGAGAGAGAGAGAGAGAGAGAGAGTGAGAGAGAGAGAGAGAGAGAGAGAGAGAGATGGGATGAAGAAAGAAAGAAAGAAAGAAAGGAAGGAGATAGTTAGTCGCTTAATTAAACACCGGTCCTTCAACCTTATTAAGTACAGATTTTAATAAATGTTTTACAGCACCATAGGGAGAGCAATAAGGATGAGAGAGAAGGGCAATCATGTTTTTAATTTCTCCCTCACACTTGATTTCAAACAACTGGTCTGAAATCTTACACATCTCAATGTTGTTGCTTATTTAAAGCACAAAGCAGAATATCCTTTTTTAATATTGTATCATAAAAACTATCTAATGCCGTTGGAACAGAAAGGTCATGAAGCTGGCCAGTTCTCTCTTTGCACAATATGCTGGCTTGATGTAAAAGAGGAGGGAAACACATGGGCGCAAAAACCAAAAAACAGACAACACACATATGAACGCACACCTGCTCATTAATACACTTTGAAAAAAATTGGCACATATTCCTCTTAAGGAGACGTGGCCTTAGGCGGTCTTCAAAACAGCTGGCTGATCATTTACAAGGGAAAAAAAGAGTTTTAAATAAGGAAAGCCTTCATCTTTACAAACAACTACTCTTCCATCTTTCATGAACTAGGAAAGAATTTTCAAAAGGGAAATTATTTAGAGCATCTCAAACTCAGTACTTTGATGTTATTTCTCCTTTTCTTTCTAAAAAGAGAACTCACCTCGTTATCAGACTCCACCAAGACTTGGTCGTACTCGCTGAGCGCCACCAGGAACATGATTGATGTGACATTCTCAAAGCAGTGGATCCACTTCCTCCTCTCTGACCTCTGACCTCCAACATCCACCATCCTGTCACGGCAGGAGAGAAAACACCGTCACTATAAGCTGCGGAGGCCTGTTTGGATGTCTTTTTGAGTTGATCCAACGTGGATGTTATTTAACAAAAGAAAGGCCCAAGATGTTTTACATGTGAAGACACTGTTGTCTTATTCTGATGTTCTGTGGATTTAAATCAGACGTCTGCAAACGCAAAGCCTCAAATAAATAAATAAAATACAAGATACTTCACATAAGTGGAAAGAGAACAATCACAGTGTAAAATGCTCCTAATGTAGCCAATACCTGCATTAACAAGGTACAATATATTTAAATATTTTATAAGCTCATCCTTGCATATAAAATATTCATCCTTAACGTTACTTGTAAGTTTACCCATCAGATGAATGTACTCGCCAGAGGTGCACTTCTTTTAAAGGCTCCAGGTAACATGTCAATGTCTTTAAACGTTTACAGAGTAAGCCAGAATCCCATCTCCTTTTCATGAAGTCGACTGATTAAGCTATTATAATAATATCATAAATATGTCTAAAGCGCAAAAACACCATTTCAATGAACACTGATTGTGCATTTGCTGACGTCACTGAGAAGCAGCGTCGCATTTTCATAATTTAAACAACAATCTGATCTCACCTGAATATGACACTCTGCAGGTCAAATGGGTACTCAATAATGCCTGTGGTTGGGACTCGAACCCTCAACACATCCTGCTGGGTGGGAAGGTAGGATGGCTCCGCGATCCGATCCAGTGAGTTCAGGTAACTGAAGAGCCGGGGAGTAAAAAATTATCCAGCATTTGGTAAGGTAATCCACAGCACATTTCTCAACTAACAGAAAAGTCTTTCCCGAGATCTGTTGAACAGCTTAACACCCATTTCCACTGAACCGCTGTCCGTTCTACTCACTATTTAGTAGAGTCTGAGAGCTGGTATTCTCTCCTTCGATCATAGCACTCCTGGATGCCTGGGTCATTCCATAAGCTCTTGATTGCATCAACGTAAGGATTCTCGAACTTGTTGACCTTTTCTACGTCCACCTCTCTCACAATGTTGGCATGAGCCTGGTGGAAAACACATTGAGACAAAGTGTTATGATTTACTGAGACTCAATAGTGCCAAAGAATAACAGAAAATGAACATATCAAACCATCATGAAACATTCAATAACACAAAATGTAAAAGATTTTAATAAAATAAAAAATAAAAAGAAGAAATAGCTGTACAGGTTACGCAGGCCTAATTATCTCTGGTGTATTTTCCTTGTCTCACTTACTTATTCTATATCCAGAAATTTATTTGCACCCTGAGGCCCACCATGGACCTAATATTTGAAGCACAAATCCCACTGGGCCTATTAAGGGGAAAGTTTTGCCGCCCCAGATTCCCATAAAAGTCTCCTGTGTCCCGTGGCAAGAGATCAACATGTGCCTGAATGCTGAGACAGTTTCACAACAGTGCTGCACTGCTAGTCCCTATGATTATAGTAGGTACTTAATGTGTGCATTAAGTACCTACCCTGCAGGGGTGTGTCCACAATTTTTAAAAAGGGGTAGCATGGAGGGAGCCAAAAACCAGTTGGGGACGGCTCATGGGAAATCAGAGAATTCTATCAGAAATAAAAACCAAACAAAAGCTCGTAAAAACTATAATGGTTTTAATGCAGACAGAACTCTTTTCTCCATAAACACGGGTTCGGCGATGTAACGTGATGCACATTTTTCCCTAGCGACTGGAGGCTGCCAGATGCCACACAAGCTGATGAGGTAATGTGCCAATAAAAATACAGTCTGGTTGCAACAGTAAATAGTAAATACGTTTCATTTTACTGGGTGGTAGAAGAAGTAAATCTCAATGTCTCACACTTCCTTACTTTACAGGTTGTAAAGTAAAGGAGTTAGGGGATGACAGGCAAGTAATTAAAAATTTATTTTTTCCCCATCTATAATTAAGCCAATAGCTTTTACTGCATGCAACGTTAAGTAGTTAGCATTAAATAGTTATATATTTACTGTTGATACACTGACAAAACTGTTTTTCACAAAAAAAAAGGGAGGGGGGGGGTCCCTATCCCCATTACTTCCACCCAGTGACAACACAATTTTGGGTTGAAGGGTAAACAAGAGAGGCCAATTAAATTTCTGTAATGGGAAGACAGCAGTAGGGATTTAAATCTACATTATTCCCAATGGCCACCAGGGGGTGATCCATGTGGTTCACTCACATGAGGTACTGAAAAATAAAAAAAATTAAGTCCATTTTGTGAATTTTGGTCATACTGTGTTTTGGAAAGAAGGATTTTCTTAGTTATATTCATTGGCTAACGACTTGTCAATGACAATAAGTCAGTTAAAAGTGCGGTTTCACTTCTCATCACGTGTGGTATCAAAACAAGACGGTGACGGTAAAAACGCTCATCTGGAGGCCTCATAGAGAGACAAAGTAGCTATGTCCATCTTTTATACTGTCTGTGGTGCCTTTAGTCTTGCCCATGATGTGAAGAACAGACATGATTTTGTCTTTGCAGCTGCCATGCTTGGATAAAACCATTCAAGAAGACCCTGGATCTTACATGGCTAAGTAACATAAATCCTTTGTGTGTGACAAAAAGAAAGGCCTTATGTGCAGTAGCAGAGAACAAGAAGCCCTTTCATTAAACTACACAGGTTACTTGTAAAGATAATGGTAAACAGTACTTGCACACAGAGAATATTATCCCTTGCTGACAGATTCTGTACTTCATAGGGATCTGTCTTTATATAGATACACAAATGCACAAAAAGTCAGTAGAAGTCCCCTTCACAAACCAGTGATCGTTTTAATCACTGTTTAAGATCATACACGCCTTGAAGCCCAGCACCAGAGGACAAAATATGGTTTCTATCTGAAGTGTGGCTCATGTAGTTGAGTCTGCATGAACTACATTAGACACATGACTACAGTACACAGTCTGAACACGACTAGGACATGAGGATTGGGGTCTGGAGACAGGAGCCTACTTAAATGGGTGGGGCTGAGAGACTCTGAGAGTGGCATTTACTATAAATGCCCAGAAAGACACTAAACATAATTGATGGGTTTCATTTTCACTTCCCTTGTGATGTCAGTTAACTCTTTTGTCCAGGATAAAATACTTCCCATTTTACCCATATGCATATGAGAGCAAAGGGATGTTGGGTATAAATTATGACAGGTTACTTGGTTTCACTGTGCACATAGCTCTGATTTTATTAAATGGATACTTAATTCTAACCAGTACCACAGGTACTAAAACCTTTATACCTCAAACCGACAATTATAATAGAGTAGTATGGATGACATGCACAAGTTAACTGAAATGAAAACTGTGCAATGAACCAAAAGCTTGGGAAGACATTTTAAAGCAGAAACTTATCTGCATTTTCTTAAAAAAAGATTATATATGAACAGATCATAGTAGTATTACATTTAGTCAGCATATTTTGAATTAAAGCGTTTAAAGTGGGTAAAATAATTGTGAAAATGCATAACTAAAACACCACATTTAGTTTCATTCTTCATGAGAATGCACGCAAGACAGGAAGTGAAAGTAAGCATGGAACAGTCGGTCACCACAACTGCACAAATGTCCCAAGTTAATGCACAGATGCAATGCCATTTTACATGACATGCTGTTCTACATTAGGAATTTGATGTCTTTAGAATGGAAATAAATTGTTATTCAAACCTATCTATATGAAAAACAAACAAAATTACAACTAAAAGCTGAGCTATTTGAAAACCAATCATTTTCAAATAGCTCAACTATACCAACTCTCAATAATCAACACAATTTAACCAACACATAACAGCAGTTGTTGGGTGGCACCCTCTTATCTGGCTGAATATACATATAAAATACAAATAAATGAGTGACATATGATGCAACTGTGCATCAATCAAAAGTTCTAAATCAGTATTAATTAAGTAATGCTTTAAGCAGTGCCTGAAAAGAATATATTAGGGCATCTTTGCACACCTCTAATCCAATGAACAGGATCCAGTCGTCTACTTGCACATGCATTTTAGGGAAAAACACAATACGGATAAACAAACTAAACACAACCTTCTAAACGAAAATCTCTAGACAATCCTTTCATTAAACATCAGCCGGGACTGCAGTCGGCCACAGAGAAACTGAAGATCATGGGCAGCCATCAGCTGAAATAGAATGGCTGCCAAGGCGTGGACTCCTATGCACCATTTCCTTTAATTTGTCACTTTCACATGCAAGAAACTTTTAGCAAGAACTCTCTGTACCAGTTCCCAAATCCGTGAACACCAGGATAACTCTACTATAACAAAGAGGACCTGCTGAAGTATTAAATACCAAAAGTAAGGTGAAATTTGAGCAAGTAGTGTAGGGTATAGTAGGAAGTGTAGTAGCAGGGATAGTGTGTATACAGTACCAGTCAAAGTGTGAACACACTGTGTCCACACACTGGTACTGTATAAGCATGCATGGATTTGATGGAAATTTGCAAACACAAATATACAAAAGGGTGTGATGAGTACTTGAATGCTTTAAGGACACAGGAAGTCTATAAAAGGACAGGAAATGATTATGGATGACTGTTACAAATAAGATAGACGGCACTCTAAAAATACACAAGCACACTGTACCACACTGCAGTCTCCCTCACTCTTTCTCAAACTATTTGTCACCCTGACCTCCCATTACCATTTAAGTTGGAGAATTTAAAAAAGCCTGAGTGAAAGAACCCATTTACCTTGTTGTGCTCATATTTGTAGGGGACCTTGAGCGTCTCTGAGGCTCGGATCATGGCCTGCATGGATGTGAAGATGTTCTGATAGACCAGCTTGGTAAACCCCCTTTTGTCCTCGTCAGAGTAACCAGCACCGTGGATGATCCTCATCTGTTTGATGAATGTGCTCTTCCCACTTTCCCCAGTGCCTGAGAATGTACACAGGAAAAGGGGACACAGAGTTTATTTATTTAGTACGTTTGCACGGTTTCATTTAACCAGACAATACATATCGTCTCCCATGGCAGCATTCAGGCTTCTTAAATGCACATTCAGACTATTTTTACCATTAAAAATTAATCCACTACAATTAACTAGAGAAAAGGCACTAAAATCTTGCTGGGGAGGCTTCTTGCACATGCAAACTGCCATAGTGCCGCTGTCTAAAAGCCTCTTTTATTCATGCTGCATTATTATACTACAGACTGAACAGGCAAACAGACAGGATTACTTTATAAAGTTGTTAGAAGATACAGCCAAACATGGAGCTAAACACCTGCTGGTTAAAAATGATGACCACATTCATGTTATTTAGCAGATTCCCTAATGAACTTTGGGCAGCATTGTAGGAATCAAGTCGGACGTCTTCTGTTGCCCTTTTTCCAGTGTAGCACACAATAGGAGATAACCTGCTTCTGACAGGTTCTCAGAACTGGAAATACTCTAGCGGCGGTGGGCAATTCATTTTCCCAAGAGGCAACATGTGAAACTGGTACAGCTGTGGAGGGCTGCACCAATAAGCTGAACTCAATTCTGCTTAATATTAATTTTATTTCTTTATATGTTTATTGTTGCAGACCTCCACAACAGTCCCAGTCGCTCATGTGGCCCCTTAGGAAAAATTAATTGCCCGCCCTTTTTCTAGAGCATGTAGAAAGCACCGCACAGGATGAGCACTCATTTGCTCTAACCTTACCAAACTACTGCCAGCTCTTTTCTGACATGGGTACCGTTTCCCCCTGACAACAGCTGCCTTTGTTAATGTTGAAAAATTGATTAATTAAGTATATTGAACCCTAAAAATGTGTTGTGTTTGTGAATGAAAAGGATTCTAGCAGAATAAAAAACATGAATGTGTGTACAGGAATATTTCCCAAGGGATTAAAAGATGAAACATGGCGTTCTGCAACAACATCCTGCCTTGGAATAAACATTTATGCACATAGATTGACAGTAAATGCACACAGACATACACATATGTACTCACTCGCTCATGCACTTCAGACTCACACATAATATGTGCTGGCTACTTTTCCTCCCAGCCTGTTTGCTTGGTCTGGTGACAGACCAAGAACAACATCTCTCTCCTCTCAGTGGTGACAGGAACTATTTGGGTGTGAAGAACTGGGGGTGTAATTTCCCTTTCGTTCATTGAGAATCTTGGCAGACAAACTGAACAGTTTTAACCAGTACCTCTTGGATAACTTGAGGGCGCATGTGTGTGTTTTGCATGTCAGCAGCCTGGAGATGTGTGCTGCTGCGGTCCGCATTAACCGATAGTGTCTCTTATAGAAGTCTGAATATGCTGCACCTCTTTGTAAATTACAAAGCTTGAGCTAAAGCAGCCTCTCTAGTGCAGGCCAATAGCGCAGAGCAAACACTTTACAAAGCTAACCTACAAGCCACAATAATGCTGAACCAGAGAAAATGCTTTCCTGCTGTGGGGCTGCCAATTTAGAAGCTTGCAGGAAGGCAAGCAATCATTCTCCAAATTAATAAACGTGGCAATGAGGAAAAGTACAGTATGACACTTTCTTACTGTCATATATATTTCATGCCTGTTTAACTTCATTCAGAAAAACCCATCTGTCCATCTATCCACTTTAACTGCTTATTCAGTTCAGGGTCACAATTGGGGCTGGAGCCTATCTAAGCTGTAATTGGGTAAAAGGCAAAACTCATACACGCTCATGCTTTTTGATTTAGACTCAGATTTATAGTTTCTGCCTAAACAGTGTTGTGTTACTCAACTGGTTGTTCCAGTTGGTGAGTGGGAGTTGACAATTACAATAACATTAATAGGAGGTTGTAGTAGCAGACTTCAAATAATAATTCAGAAAATAATACATTCAACTCTTTTTTTTGTTTGTTTTTTTTAACCAGTGAATTGGCAGAGAGAATTAGCACCTCAAAGTCTGAGGTGGTTTGGGGCGGAGTTGCTGTCTCAAGTGGAGGAGCTGAAGTACCTTGAAGAACAGAGCAGGAATTGACTAAACAGATCAGTTTGTTTTGGTGAACAGAGGGCTGAGCCTGAAGGTGAAGCTAAAGGTTTACTATCAGATCCATGTTCCTACCCTCATTATGGTCATTAGCTAGTGACTGAAAGTGTAAGGTTGCAGATACAGGAGTCAGAAATGTGTTTCCACCAAAGAGTGTCTGGGCTCAACTGTGACTGTATGATGATCCCAATCATTGAGGATCTGTCTAGGATACCCCCTCAATGCTTCCTAGGCCAGATGTTTTTGGCTGAGACCCTGCCTCAGGCAGGCCCAGGATGTATTGGATGGATTGTGTGTCTTTGTTAGGCTGGCAATGCCCCCAAAAAGCTTAAGGTAGTGGCAGTTTTGCCTCATATGCTTCCCTAGAGACCTAGACCGAGGTAAGCAGTAGACAATGGATGGATATGGCTGATGTCATCTTGGCTGTCACAGAAAAATAGTGAGGTGCTCTCCAACAAGAATACTGTATTTTATACAGGGTACTTCACAGCATGGCAGACAATTATTCTACCATGGAATCACTTGACCACATCTCTGTCTTAATGGATCTTCTCCATTATCCCAATAAGTGTAACTGGCACTAAAAAAGATAGGGAGACAGCAAATATGCACTGTATGATTGTGTGCTGGCCATTAGTGGCTGCTGAGTCACGTTTCCAATCGATGCAGTGACCCCAGATTAAACCAAGCGTGTAATGGTGTCCATGGATCAGCATTACATCTCAGGCGAGTGTGCCATGCCCCAAGACTTGTGAACATGGTCTGACTCAGAAGCAAGAGCACAAAAGACGCCCCCCCCCCCAAAAAAAAACAACCCATGCTGCTCTGTCGTCCTTTTCCTTTAATTATAAGATACCTTGGCCACATAATACTTGACTTTAAGTTCCCCAGTACATTGTATTGAAAGAATAAAAGTTCTCCTGAACACTGACCAAATGACATCTTGAAAGTTTTGATTTCAAGACTTACCCAACTGCATTACTGTCTGCAGCACACAGAGGGGCCTGCAGCTTATTTTAAAACGAGTCCATAAGTTAAAAAGAAAACAATTCAATAAGAAGCTCTTAGCAGCACCTTAAGCAGAGTTAAGACACAAAGGCTGAGTATCATTTTCACTTTTACTAATACTTTTGATTTATCCCTCATCGACATACATTACTGGACCTTGGTTTTCACCATGCTTCCAATGAGAGCTTAAAAAAATTCAGACACTACTTGATTCTAAATTTGAAAGAGGAAACTATACAGCTGTTGCACAGTTACTAGAGAGACATACTGGAAGGAACCTTAACTGGAAATTCCAGTCTTCTCCCTCTCAGTTACTTGAACAGACTTTAGCTTTTGGATTGAATTTTAATCAAGTAACCAAATAAAAAAAAGTCCTCAATTTTAATGCCATTTTGCATTCAAAATATGAATGAATTGTAATACGGTAAAAAAATTTTAATCAACTGAAGGGTGATGATTTAGTTCATTATGACAAAAGATCGGTTATACAAGTGCATAACTGACCACTGCTGTGAGTGGAACCACTGCAGCAGACCAACAATGTTTATCACAACTGAATGATAGGAAAGTAAAAAATAAATCTCTGAAACTCTTGAACACTACTCACAGACATTTGTTTTTAACTTTTCTGAAGAAACTCACTCCTGTAGGTGTCTGATCAATTCAGTGTTGTGGATGGATGGATGGTAGTTTCAGAGGCTCAGAAGTAATTGGACAACTAACTGACAAGCAGTTTTATGGCCAGCTGTTCCCTCATTATACCACGGAAAATTAAGCAGATAAAAGTACTTTCCTTGCATTTGGTAGCTGTTCACTGGAATTCTCAGTAAGGGGTCGAAAGAGAAGTTTATGCAAGTGAAGGCTGCAAAAACAAAATAAACCTATCAGAGAGATAAGAAAAACTTCTGGAGTGGCCAAATCACCACTGTTAAATAACTGACTCCTTGAATTAAAGCTAAAATTCTACTGTGGTGGTGTACAGGGGCAAAAATGAGTTAAACATTGGGCTGGGCCATATCATGTCATTCACGCCAATACTGGTAAAAAAAAAAAAATCTTGCCCGGGAAAATAAATTATATCATGATATGCTAATTTCATGGCGTAAATACGTCACCCCACCACGCAGCGGATTATGCTCACGTGGGTCATGCAGTGTTGCCAACTTTGTGACTTTGTTGCAAGATTTAGCGGCTTTTCCCCCAGCGCCTTTTGTTTTTTGTTGTTGCAAAGGGCCACTAGTGACAAATGTAGCTAGTTTTTCCAGTCACGTCACGGAGTTCTGGATACCTGAAATCCTCCGCTGTCGCTGTGTTTTGTGTCGTCGTACTGCATCCATTCTTACGCTTTGGCGTCGCCCAGACCCCCAAGTGTAACTGGCTGTTGGATTGTACCAAAAGTACAACAACCTTAATAACGGAAGCAAGTGTTTTTCATGTAGTGGTGTGCGATACTGCAAGATTTGGTATCGATCCGATGTCAAGTAAATTTGGGGCCAGCACCGCCAATACTGATACCGATACTTTTTAATAATTATGAAGAATTTTCATGAAGTTGAACTGGTTTGTGATTTTTTTCCTTTTGATCATTAATTAGTTAAACCCCAGAATAGAATTGGGCAAACTTTATAGGTAAATTGAAAATACTTTATCAAAATAAAAGTTATTGTTCTGAAACAACAGAACATTAACAAAGCAATTTTCCCCATACCTTGATGTCTGGATTTTTTTTCATAAACAAAGTGTACAAAATAATCGCTCAAGAACAAATGAAAACGTTTTTCCCAGGTAGAGTGAAAGTATAATACAAAAATGTAATAAAAAATATCCCTTCATTCACTAATTTTCTGGAGTGTTTCTTAAACAAACAAGCTGTACAAAAAAAGGAATTTGCTTTAAATGTTTTATATCAAATTATTTTATTCCCATAAGTTAAATATGTTACGTGTCACATGACGGTATATTGTCAAAACACTGTGGGGAGGGGAGGAGCACAGTGTGCCTGCTCTGTGCTGTGACAGGAGCGGCACTTAGTCAGCTCGCATAAAGTATCGATCTCATTACACTGGTATTGATCAATACCAATACCAACATTATTATTGATATTATCGATATTCAGATCGATTTACCCATCCCTATTTTCATGTGTTTGTGATGCAGCCTCCAGACATGTCGACGCCGCATTGAGCAGGTGGGCCTGTTGCTGTGATACGTGCACATGTCTGTGGGTTTACTGCGCTAGCGAGACACTTTCTGACTGAAGGAATTTTATTCATTCAGGCTGTTTACATGTTTTGTTATTTGCACAGAGTACTGGCTGTACAGGAGTGCACACAAGAGGAAGCACTTTGGTGAAGTCTATTTCACTGCAGACTGGTTTTTAAAGAATAAGTCAGCCTTTTGCTGTTTTTGCTCAGTATCTTTTCTGTTTGAATTTTAATAGCAGAGCTGTGAGTGTTTTGTTATGGAGGGAAAAAAGCATTAATTTATTTGAGAAGAATTATTATTTAAATATGCCAATAGTTTATTTTTGAGCAATTTCTCATGTACATCTACAACTGAATGTTAAAAAAAAGTGTCCGTGTGACTCAGAAGTGCCTTTTTTTGGGAAGAAAAAAACATATCGTATATATATTGTATATCGCCATTCAGCTAAAAAATTTCCTGATATTATTTTTGGTCCATATCGCCCAGCCCTAAGTAAACGCTCTGTTTACTTGGCTGCACTGATATGTTAATCCAAACATATGCCATCTTTAGGGCTTCCTCTGACAGTAACAACCACATGCTTGTGAAAGGCTTGCTATAAGCTAAGTTGAACTTTGTTCAGTCAAAGCCATGAAAAAGACGCCACAGCTTTCATTTGTCTGATAAAAGCTGCTGAAAATCAGTGGCGCTGTTAAGTACACTTGCATCATGTGCATCAAATGGACGGTGACAAGAAAAAAGGTTAGTGATCATCAGTCCTAATAAGGATAATAATGAATTAAGAGGATATTAATAATACCAGTAAATAATGACTGCTGTCCATTTTGGACAAAAACACTAAGTTAACAAATGTTTAAGTTGTGTTTGTTACCTACAGCTGTTTGTAAGGCTATTTCCCCTGAGTTTATTAAATAACTACAACTTTATAAAGGTTCCCTACAGCAGCAAGATCAATGAAAGTCCTGAAAGCAATGGAATTGCACACATTTATGCACGTGGGATAACAACAATAACTTCATTAATCATTCACCAAATCCTAATCTCACCTAGAGCACTGAAAAGGTCCTGCTGACATAGTAGATATGGACTTTAATTTGCAAAGGTTCAGACTAAACATGCTGCAGTGATTTTAAAAATCACTTGGTTGTGCAAAACAGACATTCTAACATATCTCTTGTGTGTGTTGACGCAAATCTATAATCTAAGTCGTACTGGCATCTTGTATTTGGAATCCATCCCTCTTTTCTATAAATTATTCATGGACATGCATGTAAAAGTTTGTAAAGGGGGACAAGCATCAAAAACTAGGTAAAACGGTCTCTTAAGGATTGAAGCTGGGCTGTGCCACTTTTGTAATTGAGCAATTTTAAATTAATTTAGCAAATGGAGACAAGCCTGATAATTAGTCATGTTTAACCCATTTCAACAGATGCTTCAGACCTCAACGATAAAACAAGAACTGTATGCAATACAATATTTTAATCTATAATTAATCTGCAAATTATTTTCTACATAAATCAATATGCCTATATTTGCATGACATGGCCCACGACCAAATGAGTTATTAGTGGATTTCTTTAAATTTGGCAAAATTGCCCTGACTATGCCCTGAACTGACTATGATTTGCTGGTTTAAAAAAAAAAAAAAGATCAAGGTGACAAAAAACAATTTTTTTTTCTTTGACATAATTCAAAAAATTATAAAAGTAAAAATGGCCTTTATT
>VUQK01009504.1:6205-27588 GCA_015106715.1 Bujurquina vittata | reverse complement strand
GCAAAACACCACTGTGCTCCGATGCAGGAACAGGAAGTGATACAATACCGCAGTGTGAGCCAACACCAAGTGACAGCGCCTCCACAGGAACTCCTCAGTGAGTTCCAGAGAGGTTTCATGTCATCAAAGCTTAAGAACAATAAACAAACACCATCATCTTCTCTGACCTTTAAGCAGCTTTCACGTTATGTACATGTCAGCAACGCCACTGGAAACAAACTAAAGCTACACAATTGTGTCTTGACCCAGAAAAGTGGCTGCTGGTATGTCTTTAACTCTTCGTGCAATGGTTTTGTAAAGCCGGCCGATATTAAAAACTGGGGGCGTGAATCTTACGCACAGTCTTAATCAGCGTTTGATAAATCCTTGAAGGATTTTGTCTTGGTGCTATTAGCATGGACGCTTCATCACTGGCGTTGGTGCTGTTATCCCTCAGCAATAAAAGTTGGGAAGGAACTTGTAAAGACTTTTGTCTGAAAACAGAAGAAATCACCACTTGCTGGAACAAGTCTGGGATGGCTCAAGCTCACGGCTGTGATGACTAAACACATTTGACAAACATCAGTTTGACTATTCAGATTGTCTTTATTGGCTCTCTTGCAAGAAATACGCTTTGGTGGGGACTGAAATTCAACTAGATGATGCCAAAATGTGAATATTCAAATGTTCTAATTTTCATCCCTTCCGCTCTGTGACCACTGCAGGGTCGTAGATGCAGCTGGAGCTCATGTTGTCAGGTGAGAGCTTGTCAAATGCTGCTACAAACATAAAGCTGGCTGAAATGATGCTGGCAATTTCAGTGTCCATTGTGGCAGCATAAGGAGGGTTCAACCTTCAGAATGAAATAAAATTGGATATGAAAAGTGGTCTGAGGAAAAGACAAAACAAACAAAAATATCTCCTCTGAGGCTTTGATGCATTTGATTACGCTCAAGCAAACCCCGTGCTTCCATCCATTTATTTAATATTTGCCTGTTTAGGAACAATCACTGTGGTGTTTAAGTGCCTCTGCTCTAACTGCAGAAAACAATCAATCATCTGCTTCTTAATGTTAACATGAGAAATGACAGCAGAGTCAGTGCTTCTGCTCACTTTTCTTTCCTTGGCTTCATAAAAATATGCTTCATTCTTACAAATTTGACATGAAGACGGTCAGCTTCTACATCTGTTTGTGCACTCAAGTTTGCATCCCCACCAGAACCGTTTGTGTCTTTCCAAACTAAACGCTCTGTTTTAATGCAGATGCATGCATGAAAATCAAGCAAGGGCATGAGGCTTTCAGATCAGGAGATGGAGCTTCATACGAGGGGGGCCTGGCATGAGCTATGCAGGTCCATCAGAGCAACAAAAAAGGCACATTCCCAAATACTGGAAAGCCTCTATCTGCAAACGAACACACGTGGTATGTGGCAGGGTATCCAGTCTGTCTCAAATTACAAGAACACAACACTGAACAGTTTCTCTGCAAGATTCAACCAGCTCAACACAGACACCACCCCCAAATTCCCCTGTGGACTGTGCTATGCAAGTGACACGCACAGGTCCTGAAGGCCCTAAAACAGGCGACCCTCACAAAGCAATAGGCCCTGAATAAAGAAGCAGGCCCTATGTTTGTAGCCTCTCTTCATCAATGGGACTGAGGTGAAGAGCACTGACAGCCACAGGTTCCTTCATACGACACTGACCATGAGCTGGACAGTGAAAAAAGCCCAGCAGTGGCTTTACTTCATCATGCTCTCATGAAGGAAGAAGTGAGCAGTCGTCCCCTCACTCAAGTCTACAGAGGACTGGTGAGGCGAAAACACCACCTAGGCAGAGAGGATTAGCAGGACTGATATTCCATCAATGGACTTAATATATACACACAGTGCTGCAAGAAAAGAGACCAACATCATCAGAGAGCGTCATCATCATCATCACCGAGGGCGCACCCTCCTCACACCAAAACAATCAGCATCCAGCCTGAGACACAGCAGAGCAGACAGTTTGATCACACAACACACTTAAAAACTGCTGCAGTCAGACTGATGGCAAAACAATACACACACAATCGAATTTATCTACAAGTGCAATACATATTTCAATAGCATGCAATATTTTTAATAACTCTCTCACTCATTTAAGTGGGGGATTTAAGTGGAGCAGGATTTGTTGTCCTTACTTTACCTCAGTGTGTGTGTGCGACACTTTGCTTTACACTTGGTGTTGCAAGGCTTGGATGCGGCTGCTCGGCCATGAAATCCCATTGCATGAAGCTTGGCAGCAATTGACTCTGCAGAAAAGGTTTATGACTGAGAGGACGCTAGTTTGAATCCCCGGACTGGCATGTACTGGAAAAAAAAATTTGCCCTTGGATAAACTAAAAAACAAACAAACATTGGGAATATGAAACCATCGAGGGAAAAAGACAGGCATGGGAAAATTGAGTGGTGAGGGTGAAATGCTGCCACCTGTCTCCACTCTCATTAGCACCACTGTGGGCCCTTGAGCAAGCCCCTTAATCCCCCCAGTTGCTCTCCAAGTGCTTTCTAGCTGCCCCCTGCTGCACATGTTGCCCTGTGTGCTACATACTGCATGTGTGATGGGTTAAATGCAGAGTCTTAATTTCATACGTGTGAAAATAAAAGTTGTTCTTCTTCTGTGCACTATGCACCTCAGCACTGGACCCCTCTGCGAGCTGCTGTCATTGCCAATCGCTTCCACTTTGTTAGAACACCACTAACAGTTGACTGTGGAATATTTAGTAATAAGGAAATTTCACAACTGGATTTGTTGCTCAGGTGGCATCCTATCACGGTACCACGCTGGAGAGCGACCCGTTCTTTCACTAATGTTTGTAGAAGCAGTCTGCATGCTTAGGTGCTTGCTTTGATACACCTGTGGCCGTGGAAGTGACTGGAACACCTGAACTCAATGATTTGGATGGGTGGGGGAATTCTTTTGGCAATATTGTTTGTTTGTGTGTGTGTGTGTGTGTGTGTGTGTTAGTAAAAAAAAAGCAAGACTAAACAGAGGGGAGAGATTTTTCATTTCTGACTTTGTTTTTAGTATTTAAATGATGTTCCAAAATTCTGCAGAAATACTGTATGAGGATGTTTACCTTTAATGCCTACTCCTCCATAATTTGTAGCCCGATTCTTTTGAAACTTGGTGTAAGTATTTATTGTGCACAGCTCTACAAAATACTTTATCATCAAAATTTAAAAAAATGTTTTAAAAAATTTAAACTGAAAAGAAAAAAATGTGTATAAACACTGTATTCAGTTTAACTTCAAGGACTGCATCTTCCTTATTTATCGGTGGGAAGTAACAAAGTATAAATACTTTGTTACTGTACTTAAGTAGATTTTTCAGGTATCTGTACTTTACTCGAGTATTGTTTTTCTGACTTCTTTTTACTTTTACTGCATATAACTCAATTCCACCTTTATGCAAACGGCATACTGTCAGTATAAAGAGAGTATAAACAGTATCAGTGTAGGCGATGGAAATCAGCTAAGATATAGCTGTGAAATGCTGGGTTACATCTTTCTGAATTCATCCACACAGAGCAGTAAACCTCAGAGCAGCAGCAGGTCAGCTGATCACAGCCGGCACACCAAGAAAATCTATTGGAGCTCACAAAAGTCGCGATTCTTTTCCCTGATTATACTCGTTTTTGTGTTTAGATGTGGAGGCAGAGTCACCCTCTACAATGTAGGAAACAAGTATCTGTACTTCTACTTAAGTAAAGAATGCCAGTACTCTTGACTGCTCTGGTTGAATCTTTTTAAAATGACAATTTTGAAAATCTTTACAAAATACTGGAGATTAACTTCAGATTTTTGACTTTTTCTTTTTTACCAGTGTTCATCAATCGACATTGTAGACTGATGTTTAACTTCAGTCACCAGTCCTCCCTTATTAATTGGAAAATTCTTCTGAGTATTCATTGGGCAAAGGTGCACAAATTTTTACTGAATTTTTGTTACTTAGTGCATGAAAAAATAACTACATGAATAAAAACATGAGTATCAGCTCAGTGATGATTGACCTGCAGTTTCTGTTGCAGTTTATCACATACTGTGCAAGATAAACATTTGACAGCGGAGCTCTGTAGGCCAACAGCTCTCTTGGTTTTAACGGACGCCCTCTTTCTGGATGAAAAGAGGAGAAGAAAAATATTGGCTGACTCCTTCGGTTCGAGCTTTTCCTCAGTCTACCCGAGGAATAAGAGACTTCAGCACAGCTTTAGGGACTTCAAGGACTAATCATCAGCTTTATTCCTCCTTCCTGCAGGTCTCAGGGTTTTTTTTTTGGTGGTCTTAATGTCTTGCGTATACCTTTATTCATTTTTCACACAGCCTTTTTGTGGCAACCTTACAGAAAATGGCAACATCAGACTACAGAAGTGAAACATTTTCTCATAACATGTTTCCCGTCTTTAACTCGAGATCTATATTTCGTTTTTTTGGCTTATAGGGAAGCTTGACTTTTACAGCCTCACCTGCTCAACGGAAAGATCAACAATAATTACTGATGTTTGCAGACGTCCTTTTAAAAACCAGGAGAAGCCATTAATCAATGTTTCTCAAAGTACAACAGCAGCGCAGGTGATGTTCCCAGAGAGAGAGAGAGAGAGAAAACTTAAGATGCTTCCGATGCAAATGAGCCCCCCCTTAATTTGCTTGCAAGTGGCAAATGATTTTCTACAGCTGACTGGCTTATCAGGCCCTGACAAGGTGGGGTGTGCTGTTCTGTGTCTTCACCTTGGCACCACAATCACAGGAAACACTTTCTCATGCTGTACACTCACACACCGCTACTCCACACACAGCCGCCATTACAAGAGTGCATGGCTGGGGATGGAGTGAGAACAGGGGTGGTGGGGGAGGGCTCCTAAACAAATCCCTGATATAATTAGTTTTCTCCACTGCACCTAATTAACCTTTGTCTGTGTGGCACTTACGCATCTCATTCACAAGCTGAGCATTCGTTCATTAGCCGTGCGCTGTGTTTTTAATGTGTTTCACCAGTCACGGTGAGGTAGCGCTTTGTAATCTTCACACTGCTTCTGTGGATGTGTTGGAAGCCTGGGACGGGTGTATGTATCAGCAAAGGGGATGACGCAAGTTTTGTGATGATTAGATTCCAGTGGTGCTTTAGTAATGGGAGTTTTATGCAGATTAGACTGCACATATTGAAGATGGATACATACACTTGAATGTCCAGCATGATCCTCTTGTCCTCCTCCACGTGGATTCCCCAGATACAGTCCTGGCCTTTATCATAGGCTTCAGGCCAGTTGGGAGAGAGCACCACCCCAGCCGAGTCTGTGATCTCACCACTGCACACAGCTGGAACACAAACATGCACGCGCACACACACACACACAAAATATGTTTACTAAGTGAGTTTTGATTCATCATCGGTGATGACTTTTGATTGCTTATTTCACTAAATATAGAAAAAAAACAAACACAAAAATCCAGTTTAGGCCCGAGGGGCCTCCCGGGGCAGAGTTAAGTGTTAAGATAGGTAAAACAAGGGGAAAATAATTTAAAATGGACAAAAGTGCTACCAAAACAGATAGGATGACATGAGGCATAAGTCAATAAAATATACAATACATGCAAAGTGAACAGAAAGAGGTTCAGGCTGCTGCCCCTGCGACCCAGCCCCGGATAAGCGGAAGAACGTGCATTGACGGACAATAATAGATATCCAACTGCAAACAGACTAAACTACTACAAAGAGACAAAAATAACCACAATGACAAGCAAGAGTAATACATCAAAAATGAGGAAAACAAAGCAATGGGAAGTGAACAGATAAAAGCTGCAAGAAAACCCAGCTCAAAACACCAACACAAAGATAAGAAAACAGATCCACAAAAGACATAAATAGATACAAAATGATATGAGGCACTTGAGCGTGACTATGTAGTGATGCAAAATGTCCACAGAGACACAACAATGGCCACTGAACATGTGGACCTGCAGCAGCAGTATGCAAACAGTATACATAGTGACAACCTATTAGCAACCTCCTTCAATCAGAGGTTCAAATTGTCTTTCATAAACACCAACAGCACCAAGCACTATTGAAATGAGATACTGACTTTCACTGTGCTCATTTTAAATAATGTAATGCACAGAGTGGTTAAAACAAAATGTAAACCATTGTGAATTGGGCATACAGACCTCTACAAGCAGGCTCAGTCTCATTCCACTGTGGATTGTTGGGGTCCATGCATTCAATGGTGACAGATCCCTGTTCCAGAGTATAGCCAGGGTCGCAGGCAAACTCCACCACAGCTCCTACTGCCCAGGTGTTGTCGCTGCTGGTCATGTTGCCGTACTTCACGAAGGGTTCATAGCAGTGACCTGCTGCAAAAGCTGCAGGGACAAGATGTAAATTCCCTAATTTCCTTCGGGATCAATAAAGTATTATCTATCTATAATCATATAATATGGGATGGGAAAAAGGTCCATTGGCTGCACTAATATGCATTGTAAATATATTTTACGCATTGAGATATGGAAACTAGATTGTGTGTATAGTGCAAACTTGGAGAAGCCTACTATCATACTTTTGCATCGTTCTTGTACACGAGCCTGTCAGAGTGTGAACGGGTTTATTTTAAATGCAGCTCTCTGACGGTTTCTTGTGGTCATCGCGCTCTCTTTTTTTTTCTTCTTGGAAATAAACAAGATGGCAGTGAAGAAGAAGTAGCTCCTAATTTTCTGCCCACACTGAGGATAACAAACAAAGTGTGGGAAAGCCACAAAAAGAGGGTCATGATGTGAGATGGACTCTTTTGTGCTATCGCTGTAGTGAAAGGTAAGAGGGAAGGGAACCTCCGGGTGACCCTTAAAATCCCACTGTGGGAGTATTTTAATAATATTTTAACTCTTTGAGGCCACTGTTTGTTGGGATTTGGTGCTATAAAAATAACATTGAATTTCATCCATGTTTTCTAATACGGCTACTATATTATTATGAAGTACAGAAATACTGAAATCATTTGTCAAGGATATCAGGTGTGGCTCAGGTGGTAGAGCAGATTATCTAAAAGGCTCATAGCCATGCCGGCTATCTTCATGGCTATGAATGGTGTACAAATGGTAAATGGACTGGTTCTTACAGAGTGCTTTTCTACTCAAGCACTCAAAGGGCTTTATACTCATCCATTCACACAAGCCCTTTCTGTCTAACATTCACACACCAATGGATGCATCAGAGAGCAACTTGGGGTTTAGTATTTTACCCAAGGATGTTTTGGCATGCAGAGTGGAGCAGCCAGGGATCAAAGCACCAACCACCACCAGTCATCTGCTCTACGTCCTGAGCTGCAGCCACCCAAAGAGACATTTAATAAAATAGAAGAACTGAATGTCATGTGAAGTCTGCAGGAACATTTCCAGCTCTTTAGACAAGACAGGAAATCCTTCTTTGCTACGCTTTCACTTTGTGAGCAGGTAAAAGCGCTTTTTCCCACCAGCCACTGTTCTTTTCAACATCTGAAAGGAGCTTTTCACTGCTTACATGCCGAGTGTGCAGCACTTCTTTTGGCAGCAGTGTTAGTCCTGATTGGCTACATTTCATTGTCACTCTCACTACTGTTGAAGGTCTTTGTTATATCTTTAAAATGAATTTTCACTTAGTATCAGCCAGAAACACGGGGCTGCTGTGGCTGATATGATTAGCCTAGTGAGCATGCATCCTTTTTTTATACATAGTTTTTCAAATGAATGCTTTCAAATGGGATTTGTTGCCATGTTTTAAACCACGTTTATCTTTGCAATTTTGCAATTTGTGAGATCAGGCAGGAGCTCACATAGTCCTAGCCTAGCATGATAAATACCACATCATGAGTTATCGATAGTACGTACCTTGGTACCTGATGGCTATGCCAGTAGACGTTCCTGTGGCATCTGTAGTGAGCTCAATGAAGAGATGCCTAGATGTGCTGAGGAGCCCTTCATTAGGCAAATACTCCACCTCATAGGAATCATACAGGGTAGGTGCATTTATGCTGTTGCCATTCTTGATCAGCAGCCTGGAAAACAGTGAGCAAACAGGGGTTCCTATTACATAGAATAGAACTGGCCTGCATGTAATAGCACTTTTTGAGTCTTACTGACCACTTAAAGCGTATTCATACAGCACTATATTCTATTCACATAAGCACTTTGTCTTCCATCCAGTCCTGTGACCAATTTTGAATCACTGAGAACATGCAAAAGTAGCCGAAGTAGCTGATAAACAGACACACAGACCACAAATTAAATACAATTCCATCCATGCGTTTTTGGACAATGACACATTTGTGGTATTTTTGCCTCTGTGTGCCCCTACAGTCCATTTAAAATTAAACAATCAAAATGTTTAGCCTGTCAAGTCTGGACTGGATTTTTACAACATGTATAGGTACGCAAATGAATAAAAGTTATTAAATGAATAAAGGACAAACACTAGCCAGAGAAGCCTGTAGAGAATCTATAGAGCTCATCTTTGAAGAACAAATATGGCACAACAGTGCATTCAGATCATATCTCTGCTTGCAAAAACTGCGTAACTATGTAAGCTGTCACACTTGATGTCCATCCTCTGCACATCACAGCAGCAACCTGGTGGTTGTCTGCACTGATCTGATCCTTCTCAGGTAGATGGAAGAAGATCTATCGGAGCAGAACAATGCCAAAATAAAATGTAGAAGACGAAGAGCAGACAGAAGTCTAAAAGGACTAGCTATTCATTCGTCTCATTACCTACAGATTATGAATGCAACCTTTTGAGTGTTTTTACCTGGTAGATAACAAGTGATCTTGATTTATTAAAAAGTAAATCACCAGACTATACATTTGTATTCTGTTGAATGGAACATCAAGGGTGCGTGCTGACCCTTTGTTAATGTAGCTTTACATGCCGATTCAATTCACTTCAATTCAATTTTATTTTCAGCAACAAATCACAGAAAACTGTTGCCTCAAGGCATTTTATATTACAGGTAAAGGCCCTACAATAATCACAGAGAAA
Organism: Bujurquina vittata; assembly: GCA_015106715.1. Taxonomy (NCBI): domain Eukaryota; kingdom Metazoa; phylum Chordata; class Actinopteri; order Cichliformes; family Cichlidae; genus Bujurquina; species Bujurquina vittata. Next base: position 18,567 of record VUQK01009504.1, on the reverse strand, counting down.
ACCCAACAGTCAGAACGACCCCCTATGAGCAAGCACTTGGTGACGGTGGGAAGGAGAAACTCCCTTTTAACAGGAAGAAACCTCCAGCAGAACCAGGCTCAGGGAGGGGCAGTCATCTGCTGCGACTGGTGGGGGCTGAGTGGGGAGAGAGAGAGGTTAATAATAACTAATGAATAAATGCAGAGTGAAGTATAAACACTGATTTTTAAAAAGGTGAATGAAAAAGAAATGCTCAGTGCATCATGGGATAACTTCACTCACATTTAGAAGGATGTAAGAAAGGATGGAGGAGCAGCAGCAGCAGGTCAGCCTGCACACCGACATCGTCAGGGTCAGTTAGCGTGAAGCAAAAACACCTGTTACAAACATCCTCCAGAGAGCTACTTTTACTTTCTTACTTTGAGTAGATTTCTTACTTTTACTTGAGTAAAGAAGTTGAATCAGTACTTTGACTTTTACCAGAGTGGTTTTTAACACAAGTACTTGTACTTCTACTTAAGTACAGAATGTCAGTACTTTTGCCACCTCTGCCTTTTGTCGGGTATTTCGGCCACTCCTGGTGAGCAATCTCCTCCAGCTGTGTCAGGTTTGAAGGGTGGCTTCGCCAGGCTGAATGTTTCAGCTCCTTCCACAGTTGTTCAGTAGGATTTAGAGTGGGGCTCATAGAGGCCATTTTGGAATAGTCCAGTGTTTTATTCTGAGCCATTCCTGGGTGTTTTTGGCTCTGTGCTTTGGGTCATTATTCTTTTGGAAAATTGAGAAAAAGCTTTCGGGCAATGGGCAGCACATTTCGCTCCAGAATGCATTGATGTCTTGAGATGTCATTGTACCTGCACAGATTCAAGACAGCCTGTGTACCCGTCATCGGGGTGGCTGTAGCTCAGGAGGTAGAGCAGATCACCCACTGATCGGAAGGATGGCAGTTCAATTCCTGGCTGCTCCGGACTGCATGCCAAAGTATCTTTGGGCAAGATACTGAACCCCAAGTTGCTCTCTGCTGCAAGCGTTGGAGTATGAATGTGTGTGAATGTTAGACAATAAAAGCACTTAACTTACTCACTCACAGAAGTGCTTGTAGGAATGGGTAAAAAATGTAAGCGCTTTGAGTGCTCAGACAGAGTAGAAAAGCGCTTTATAAGAACTAGTCCATTTGCCATTCAGGTTTGTGTCTGTGCACACTGAGCTGATGTAATTTGCCAAAAAGCTCCGGTTTTGTCTCATCTGTCCAAACAATGTAATCCCTGAAACTTTGTGGCTTGTCAGTATGCATTTTGGCAAATTCCAGTCTCGTGTTTTTAGGATTTGTTTTCAACAGTGGTGCGCTCCACGGTCGTCTTCCCTTAAGCCCACTTTGGCTCAAACTGTGACAGATTGTGTGATCTGACACTAATGTAGCTTGACCTTGGAGTTCACCTCTAATCCCTTTGGAAGTTGTTCTGGGCTTCATATTATCCGTCTCTTCAATTTGTCATCAGTTTTCCCCTTGTGGCCACATCCAGGGATACTGGCTACAGTCCAGTGGACCTTAAACTTCTAATATGTTCAGCTGTAGTCGCAGGATCATCTAGCTGCTTGGAGATGGTCTTGTAGCCTTTACCTGTAACATGCTTGTCAGTAACTCTCTTTCTCGTCTCAGTGTCTAATTTTCACAAGTTCATTTTTAGTTGTTTTTTTAAAAAAAATGTATTATTACTTTATTCATTTTTAAGTTACTTCAGTGAGCATTGTGGAGTTTTCTGTCTTTAACTGAAGGGTAGTAGTAATATAAATGCACTTTGATCACTGACATGATCAAAATGAGAAATTATCTCGTGGTTTATTGGAAAAAGTGATAACACACATGGTTATTTAGGACACCATCATGGCAAGTTCTATGAAGTGCAGCTGAAAGCTCTGAAAGAAGTGGTAAATGGGCTTAGATTATCATTAAATTATTTTGAACACTAGTGTTCTTATAATCCGGACACTAACTAACTAATGCAACTATGTGTTATTCGGAGAGGCCAATTTCCTGCCAAGGCCAACACCCTACTTTGTAGAAAAGAAATTTTTATGGATTTTCCCTTTGCCCACCAAGTCTCAGCCAATGATTGCATACATTTTCTCTTGTTTTGATGGGGGAATAATAAGTGGTGCACAGGTTGATGGAGCCATCAAACAGTTGCTGAAGATTTTGATGCTATTTAGTGATGTTTGTCTGATCAACCTTAGAACATTACATTACCAAAGGCACGGAAGAGATATGTACAAAGTTAACAAAATAGCAGGTAGTCGACTAATGAAGAGGCTGGTTGTTCAAGTCCCGGCTGCTCCGGCCCACGTTCTAAAGCACCCTTGGTCAAGATACTGAACCCCGAGTTGTCCTTGATCCATCCATCAGAATATAAGATTGCGTGTTTGTGAGAACAAAAAAAAAAGGGTGAATGAATGTGTGATTGGGTGAATGCGACCTGTGAATGCGACCCTGTGGTCCTTCCATTCACTCAGCCTTAACGAGAGCCCCTTGCTGCTAAAATGACACTCAGCTGTCACCGGTACGCGCTGCACTGACATCCTGGTGTTACTGTGTAGAGTCTTCAGAAATAATAATAAAGTACAAAGATAGGAGGCCTCATGATTGAGCATACGTTAAGGACTGTGCACAACTAAAGAGGAAGGTAATGCATCATAGGGCACAGGGCACGAGCCATGAGACAGTTACATGGGCCGGCAAATAGCTCACATTGTCTAACATTCTTAAGTGTCATCACTCTGGACTATTTTAGTGTCTGAAAAGACAGAATTACATTCTTCTCGTGCTGTAAGATTTAAAATCATTAAGAGACATCCACAGCCTTTGTATTTAATTTGGCTGCTGGTTAATAAAATCTGTTTATATCAGCAAAAGCAAGTTTCGATACAACACTAACAGGCCTTTTAAGCTGATATGATCAAGTTAGTAAATATTTAGACTTTTGTAAATTTGTAAATCAAATCTGTGAATGTGTAAATCAATTAGCTGAGTATTTATTTAATGAAAATGATTGATTTTTAAAGTGATAATCCATATTCGCCTCAGTATTGATAGGTGTGCATTTAATGAATCGGATTAGAATTTTCACTCTCTTTTAGCTCTGTGTTTGGTGTCCACCATCTCCTATAGTGATTTAGAACTCTTTAGCTGCAAAATGCTCCTACAATCACCAGTCAGTCTTCACCAATGAACCAATAGTACACTTAAATTCTTGCTTAAATTCTAACCTCCAAAGCATTTTCTTACTTTTTTTCTTCACGGATGTCCTTCTACTTATTCATTCAACTTTAACTCTTCACTGTGACCTCCCCACAGATGTTTTTCACTGATAAACAAATGTCTAGTGAAACTAAAAGTCTAAAATAGGAAATAAACCAGTATCACTGCCAATGCACAGTTATATCAAGCTCCAATTAAAAATCGAGAACAATAGCTAGAAAAATCCTCCTCCTGCCCATTCACACACAATGTTGATTATGTTGACCTTTGCGGCCCACTGGCACAAGCCAGTGTTTTTCTGGGTGACCGACGGTTCAGCTACAAGAGCAAAGCAGACCTAAAACAAAGCTGACTGTGAGAGAGAGAAAAAAACAGCTGGTACTGACAGAATCCCAAATGTGCAAAGGTACAAGCAGCCCCAGCTGTTACCTTTTGTTGGCGATAACCTCAGTTAATTCCAGGAGGGAAAAAAGAAAGGCCAGTATTGGTATTAACAATACTTGTTACCCTTTAGTGGAGTTGCTCAGCAGCCAACAGATCAGTCTGCGGTTGTTTTCCGAAGGCTCTTGGTTTAAATATGTTATTTTGTGAGGGTACCCAAAGTATTCCTTAAAACAACAGCTGGTGCTAAATGCACTACATCTGTAAAAGTATTCACATGTGAACTTGAGTGACGTCCCATCCTTAATCCACGAGGTGATGTCCACCCACCCTTTGCTGCTATAACAGCTTCAACTCTTCTGGGAAGGCTTTCCACAAACACCCAGACTCGTCTCTTGAATTGCCAGATAAAAAAATGGGATTCAGCACTACGGAAAACACGTGAGCACTGCTCTAGAGTGCCGTAGAGGCGTGCTTTACACTACTGCATCCAGTGCTTTGCATTGTGGTCATTGATGTAAAGCTTGCATGCAGCTGCTCAGGCATGCACACCCATTCTAAGAAGCTCTCTATGCACTATATCTGAGCTAATCTGAAGGCCATATGAAGTTTGGAGGTCTGTGGTGATTCATTCTACAGAAAGTCGGCGACCTCTGTGCACTATGTGCCTCCGTGTCATTTTATGTGGTCTATCATTTCGTGGTCTATCATGGTACCATGCTGAAATTTACTGAGACACAAATGTTTGCAGAAGCAGTCTGCATGCCTAGGTGCTTGATTTTTATACACATGCAGTTAAATTTGACGAAAAAAGGCCAAAAACTCAAGTGGAAAAGACATTCTGAAACAGTTTTTTACTGCGCAACAGTTCTGTGTTTTAAAGCTTCCATGTGGACTTTTTGTATAAACCAAAGCATATTGTGTGTGCATGTGCAATGGGGGAAATAATTATTTGATCTCCTGCTGGAATTTGTGAGATTGCTCATTTACAAAGAAATGAACTTTCTGTAATTTTATGCTTGCTTCATTTTAATGGGGAGAAAAAGAATATCAACCAAAAACCACAAAAAAAGCCATATTACATAAAAGTAATAAATTAATTTGCATGAAATAAGTACATGCATTTGACCCTCTGAAACGCAGCCTGAATGCTGCCTCCCACACACAGACTACAATCAATAACTCAATCAGTTACAGATACAACTGATCTCAACGTATTACTGTGTATGCACTGTATAAAACACACCTTTCCACAGAACACATTTTTCCATTTCAGCCTTTTCACAACTTTTGGCAAAACCAAAGAGCTGTCAAAAGACATCAGGGACGAGATTGTAGACCTGCACACGGCTACAAGACCATCAGCAAGAAGCTTGGTGAACCCCCGAGTCACACTGTCAGACTGCTCGAAGCACAGGTCGAGGAGGAGGATTAGCCGCAATCTATCATTCCAGCTTAGTAATTAACCAAAATTATAATTCGTTTGAAACTCTGTCTTGTCCACCCTAACTGGAAGATTCAAAAACCTGTTTTTTTTCTCTATCGTCCGCCTGGTCCTTACGTACAGTAGAGTTTCTGTGTGATATCTGTTTATCTGATTTAGTGCTCAGTTCAGATAAAAATAATTATAGTGGGTGATAATATTATCCACGCTGAACACGACCTTAGGTGTCCTGGTGCCATGTGCACTTATGGGCATCCTTATTTTCGAACATGGTGTTTGTTATGGACAAACTGTGGTTTGCACAGAAGTCAAATAACAGAACAGCACTTGGGTTCAGATCAGGCAGACCATTCCTCCCAATCACACAAAGTCTTACTGTTGCTGCCCACATGAGAACTGAAGTCTCCCAGTAGGATGACAGAGTCACAAAGATGCCCGCCCCCTCTAACGAAAGGCAACTGCACACTGGAACAGAGCCCAGCCTCTCTGCAGTGGTTCCAGAGCCCAGACGTGCGTTGAAGTGAGCCTGACTATATCTAGTGGGTGTCCCTCAGTCTCACACACTAGTTCAACCTCCTTCCCCACCAGAGTGATGTCCTTCCATGTCCCAGTAGCCAGCCTTGGCAGTCAGGGATCAGTCCGCCAGGATCTCTGTCTGACATACATTGCACCTAAGCACCTACAGGTGGTGAGCCTACCAGAGGGTGGGCCCATCTCTTTTCTTTGGGCTCCACCTATTGTGCCACATGAGCTAAGGCCCTGGACCGGCTGCTCTCCCTCGAGCACTCTCCCCAGGCCTGGTTCCAGGGTCAGGCCATGGTAACTCGATCATAGGAAGAGTAAACTGTTCCCTTAGTCTTTTTTCCATAAGAATTGTCTGAATTGAAAAATGTAATATCAAATGACCAACTATTGCCCTCACTCTAGAGCTCCATGCAAGATCGTGCCTCATGGGACTAGGATGATCATGAGAAGGCAGTTAGGACCACAGTCACCAAGAACACCATTGCTCACACAGCGCCATAATGGATTAAAATCTTGCAGCGTGTGCAAGCCATAGAAAATCTATGAAGGGAGCTGAAACTGCAAATTGCTAAGTGGCAGCCAAGAAACCTAAAGAATTTACCAAGTTTCTGTAAAGAGCAGTGGGTCAAAATTCCTCCTACAATGTGCGTAACCTGTTGAAAAACTAATAAGCTTGGGGATCTAATAAACCCACAAGCAAAACATGATTTGCACGTAGCTTCACTCAGTGACCAGCAAATCAATTTACAACCTTTATGTAATGTTTTTTTCTGGATTTTATTTTATTTTTTTTGATATTCTGTCTCTCAATTAAAACCTACAGACTGTTTATTTCTTCGCCAGTGAGCAAACTTACAAATTCAGCAGGGAATCAAATAATTATTTCCCCCACTATATTTTGTGACTATTTACAGCATCATAAACCACATTTTATGATGTTGTTTTTTTTATATACCTATTCACTAGCTTAGAGTATTCTTCCCTGCCTTTGCTGGGGTAAACTTGTTTTCATGGCCACCTGTCCAGTGACTCGGTGTAACATTGTGAATCCACTGATATGACGGAGTCACTCCAGATGCAGTGCATCTGATGATACAATATTTATATCATCAAACTTCATAAATTGACCAAAAAATGTCCAGTTATCCTCATAGCTTACCGATCATCATCCTCTGCCAGCGCTACCTTCTCAAAGTGGATGTGGAGTCTCCGTCCCTCTGGGGCCTCCAGTAGCCAGTGGCAGGTCAGGTTGTTGCTGTAGTTACTCGGAAAACCAGGAGAGATGATCCGACCGACTGTGATGTTCCTAATCAAACCTCCACAGGCAGCTGAAAAAAGAGGAGGATTGAAACCGAACATCAAATTAAACTGTACAGGATATTTCATTAGTGGATCTCAGCCACCTTTACTGGTACTGACATCATCTCATCCCCCCATTACCCCAACCAAATTTGCCCAGACTGAAAATGATGATAATGAAGATAGACAACAAACAGGCTGAAGAGGACAAGACTGCTCTTAGCTTCTTTTATGTCACCAATCATACATCAAGAGTTGATATAGCAGAAAATTTTAATCTTTCCCTTTTATTTTTCAAAGATTTTAAACTTGTCTGCTGTAAATAGAATCCTTCTGCCAGGTAGATTGATGATCATCTTCAGTGTCATACCGCTGCTCCTCTGCTGTCTCGAGTGCTGTTACAGTTCTTGCAGTAAAAGTCAGCACTTCCTGATAATGTTTGACATTATCAAGTAGTACTGCTGTGTTATATTATAGCATTTCAGCTGCAGAAATGTAACGTGACTGTCTGGGGGCAGTAAAGTATTTTGTTTTTTGCTAACAGCAGACAAAAGAGAAACAAAAAAATACATCAGAAGCAATTACATCAAAAATACAGTTGTAAGCTGCACAAGAAATGCAATGAAAGTGAGTGACATCAACAGCAGATCAAAATTATGCAAAAACTTTATGTCAGAAAGAAAGAATAAAATCAAATAAGCAGCAGTGGAAATTTAGAATTTAGAATGTCTTTATTTGTTATTATGCAGAATGTACAGTGAGACTGGAGGGCCACTCCTGCTCAGTGCTGAAGAAAGTCACGCTTTCTTATAATGTAAAATAAAATCGAATGTATACAAAAATAAAAGAAATAGTTACGTAGATACATATGAACATGAAGATGGGTGGGTATTGCCTTTTGGTGAATGAATATTACACATTATAGGGCTGATAGATATTGCTCAGGACGAATAATATAAATATTGCACAGAGATGTGGGTACTGCACAGTTAGACTGGGTGAGTGTGTGAGACCAGGGGAGTTACTGAGAACTGAGGATTGACTTTGATATATGCCATTTTAAATATGGGCTTTTTTCTCAAGACAAAAATTTACCTTTCAACAACATTTGCATATGCCAGTCAAAGTCTAAAGACATTTTTAATTTTATAATGTTTCCTCATGACAATAACACTGCGCCCTCACTGGCACCAGCTCTGCAGTTTGTGCCTGTAATCCCTTACAATGGGAGTGTGTGTGTGTGTGTGTGTAGCCTATGTTCTTACAGAAATAAAGTCCCTGTCCTCAGAGTAATTCACAGAGCTCCCTGTTAGACATTTTTTCAATGGAACTGTTTTCTAGCGAGAAAGAAAGCTTTCGGCAGTGTAGACACGGCTCAATAGCGCAACACTGCATGTAGGTGAGGAAAACAGCTTTTGTCACTCTGCAAGTTGCAACTTAGCCTTTAAATTTGTTCACATAATTGCTGAATACTCCAATTTGCCAGATTGAGGATGATGCAGATTTATCATTTGACACCTTTGATTTCAAATTGAAGAAAAAATGAGAAAAAGAGAAGGTCAAACACACAGTGTCCAGATGATCAACTGTTTACTTTGCGAGGAGGGAACCACTAATTGAAGTGAGAGAGAAAATAAAAGAAATACAATCAGATTTATTAACAAGTACAGAAAATACATCTACAGCTATCAGAAAGCGTGTGTGTGTGTGTGTGTGTGTGTGTCTGCGCGCGTTGTTTCCCAGCTGATAGGGTCAAGGTTGCTCATGCAGACAAAGCTCAATTAAAGCAGAGCAGCAACTGTAAACGCAGTGGCACCCTGCCCAGCCTACAGTAATCACCTCAGTACATGTGCTTTATGCCCCCCCACACACAGATAGATTGATAGATAAAAAAGCATTTATCATTCAGTAGTGCTAGTATTGCTAATGCTAGTATTAATAATGATAATTAAAGTGATAGTAATGCTAACCATACTAATAACTATAGTTAATGATTGAATAAAGGTAGTTGTTTTACAAACTTTTTATGAAAAAAAATTATATATATATATATATATATAATTCTAACACACAACATGCTAAAATGGTCTAAAGTAATATAAGTAATTTCTAATGAAGTTAAAAAATGTGTGTGTGTGTTTGTGTATTTTTAACCTATTATTTTATAAAATAATAATAATTACTTTTTTATCTTTTGCAATAGCAGTCTGTGAATAACATGGATTCCTACAATTAAAGGTAAATAGAAAGAGATACTTACAAAACAAATGTTTGTTATTTAAATATTAAATGTTTAATTAGCTATATGACATTGTTGTTATTATTATAGTTTTACTATACATTATCTATATTATAATATTATAATATAGCTGTGTAATTTCTGTCTTTGACAGTGGAGAGAGAGATGTGTGCGCCTGTGGAGACGTTACCTCGGCAGTGTGGTTCCTTGCCACTCCAGTAGGGGGTGCTAGAATTGTGGCAGGTCAACACAGGGAGACCTTGCAGCTGGTAGCCCGTCAGACAGGAGAAGAAAGCCTGCCCTCCAGAGTGGAGACTGCTCACTGACACATCACCGTAGAGCGGTCGCTGGGGGAACAGACAGCTCAACACAAAGGCTGCAGAGAAACAGACAGACAGAGACGTGATAGAGTCAGAGAAGCAGAGATTGTTAAACACAAAGGGAAACAGTGGAAAATGCAAACAAAGAGAATGAGTGGAGGTAAAATGCGTCAAATGTCAACAAAACATTTTGATTTCAAAGAAAGAGGTCTGAGCACAGACCTCTTTCCAGACTAGTGCTTGCTCTTTTCAGTGCTTGCTCCACAGCCAGCAGCGACCTCTGACCTGTACAGCACAACAAACGTAACCCACTGCAAAAGTTTTCAAACTCTCAGTTATATGCTGTTCTTTTCCCCTCATTTCTATGTGAGCACATGTAAAAACAGCTACGTGGGGGGGATAATTATTTGATCGCCTGCTGAATTTGTAAATTTGTTTGTCTCTTTGAAAGTGAGCAGTCTATTTTGTGGTAGTTTAATGGAGAGAGAAAGAATATCAACCAAAAGTCCAGATGCACATCTGTCCGTAGAATCAATTTCTTCCATTCCAACGTCTCCACCCGCCGCGGGCAAGACCAAAGAGCTGGCAAAGGATGTCAACTTGGAACATAAGGGGCACACAGTGTGAGTGGAGGGTACAGGACAAAGAACAGCAGACGATTCAGACAATATATACACATGTGGGAGATACGACACACCAGCGAACACAGCTGAAACAAACTGCTGCAGACAGACAAGCAGTGGCGGTTTCTGCTATGGGCGACATGGGCAGCCGCCCAGGGCGGCTCCTCATCTGGGGCGGCATGAGCGCCCTCCATCCCCCCAAACGCATTGGGATCGCCGCAGCAGCGATAGCCTATTAAATAACCATCACGAGGGACAGAATTATGAATGTTTGATGATGACGCAATTGATAGTGTATGAGAGTTTTTATGTTTGGTACTTTGATGCAAATTCAGGGGCACTTCTGAAATATTTTGGAGCACCCACTGCCACAGGCCAGCGGGGCGCCAGACAGGCTAGGACCGCCACTGCAGACAAGGGAAGTAAAACTACATACAAAATACGAGAGACAAGGATTTCTGAGTTTGACTATTCTCTCTTTTTCTATTAAAATGTAACCACCATAAAAATGAGACTGCGTATTTCTTTGTAAGGGAGCAAACGTATAAATTCAGCAGGAGATCAAATAATTATTTCCCCCACTGGATATAATGTAAAGTCAAATTAATAGTAGTACTACTATGCTGAGTTTGATATAACTTCAGGTATAGTGTATCCTGGCACATCACCTGCCATATGGCAGGTAGTGATTTGCCTGCTAACAACTCTGATCAAAGACTTTCAAAGGAGCTATGTGGCACTCTTCCACAGAATAAAGGAGCAATCGCACATTATTCAAATCAATGGGCGTTAACATGTTAATGATTTTTACTAAATATATTAAAAAATAAAATTATGAACCAAATGTGAGGCAAATGTCCACACATCCACGTTAGAGTTGTTGCCTGAGCTCTTACAGTTTCCCTCACACAGTTTTTCACACAGGGTCTCGGTCTAAATACAGATTGATTATTATTAATCATTTGCATTTCAGAGGTAGCTTGTCTTTAACTAAGTTCAAATACTCACAATATTCTACTCTTCTGTATAAATGCCCATGCTATATTTATAAGAGCTGATTTGGGGAAAGTAAAGGGAGAAGAGAAAGCCCTCAGGCCCTGAATTCCAGCTTCTTCTTCTTCTTCTTTTTTTTTTTAAATTAAGCTGTTGGTATAAACAGAGGTAAATAAAACAACAAATGGTGCAACACACAGAAAGACTATAGTAGCATTTAGCATATGGTGTCCCCCTGTGAATACCACCCACTGGATCAGTGAGCTGGCATTTGCACACACTCTGACAAAGAGCTGTCATATTCCTGCCAATATCCAGGCAACATGTCCAGGCTGGCTCTCAGGTGACCAGTTAACTTACAGGTTTCTTTACTGCCACAGTCCTGCTGCAGCCTCCTGGAATCCAGCCAAACACATGAATAATATACTTCTGCTAAAGATTCGGATCCATCTTACTATAATTGTGCTAGTTTTATTGTTACCCCTTGGATGGCTTGGCAGTAGCGCTGTTATCGATTCTGTCTATTGAGGACAGCACTGTGCCTCAGGCAAGGAAATATGTAGAGAGATTAAATAGGCCAATAAATGACAACGTACAACCCCAGCTGGTTCTAACACTCTGCTAGTGCTGGGGGATGTTGCCCAGCTCTATAGGGTCTCAGAAATAGAAATAAGAGGAGCTGTATTAGTCTTTATAGTATGTCTCATTAGAGCAAAATCCCAGACTCATGCGGCCATAGCTGCAGCTGCTAAAGCTGTGTCCCATCACTCCCTGAGCCAGTCATTACCACGGTCGGTTGTAGCTATTAATACTTAGGCCAACCAAAAAAAAAAAAAAGCTAAGAAACTCACAGGTTCACTGCAGATAAGAAAAGAGATAAAGGAGCCATCATGGTAGCACTGTGGCATCATAACACTGGTGATAACAGGGAGCTTTCACAGAGACAAATGGCTTCAGAGCAGTAAAAAGGCTTGCTGCGTGCTACATCACTTTGCCGTGTCTTCTCAGACTTTATGGCCATTTATCATGTTTTGACCTTAATGAAACGTTACTGATATGCTCTGCTTTTATTTTTCTTTCATGCTCCATTGTACAAGTTGATCCACAGTGTTGTGTTGAGGATAGTCTGTCTTAAAGAAAGGAGTAGAGGGGGATTTCAAAATAAAAGCTGAAAGTGTAATGAGCAATGGCAACATAAAAATTGTTTAGCTTCAATGCTTTTTTTTTTTTTTTTAAATCCTAATTTTTTCAACCGTGTTTTTTCTTTTCGTGTAAGTGTTAACAACAGTCTGTGAGTTTTATACAG